>JBBPFJ010000589.1:0-74459 GCA_037975025.1 Excoecaria agallocha
AGTAATCGATAGCCATAATTATGAATCTATATCCATTCAAAGCTAGTGGGTGGATCATTCCCATAATATCTATTCCTCATGCAGTGAATGGCCATGGTGATGTGAGATTGCATAACTCAAAAATAGGCAGATGCCTTAGGTCTGCATATTACTACTAGCATTCTTTGACGTACTTGGAACAATTGGTGTTCATTGTGTGCTAAAAGAAACCTTGCCTCATAATCTTCTTTGTCAAGGGTAAACCATTCATATGAGCTCAACATACCCCAGCATATACTTCCTCCATAACCTTATTCGCTTCCTTTTCGTCCAAACATCTCAGCTAGATCCCATCAAACTATCTCTTGTAAAGTACTCACCCTTCAGTAATGAATTGCATGGATAGCTTGCAAATTAATATCTGATCCTTTATAGCTACTTCTTTAGGAAATCCTAGCTTTTTTAGATAATTTTCGATGTCAAAGTACTAAGGCTTTCCATCACCTGCCTTAATATCTATGATTTACTCTTTCTCAAAGCATGGTTTATCATAACTTGAAATGAACACCAGCCTTCTAATTACTCCCTTTGGATTATCCCACATTCACACTAAAGTAGCCATAACATCTGCCAATTAGTTTTCTTCTCTAGGCACATATCTAAATGTACAAATATCGAAATGACTGTTCAAAAACTTTAGGCACCTAAGATAGGGCATCAAACATTCTTCCTTTATTGACCACTCACCCTTTACTTGATAAACCACCAGAGATGAGTTGTAAGGCCCCTAACATGACCCTAATTTAATTTGCATATTATTGTAATTAAGTAAGGGGGTAAATTAACATGTTATTATGTTAATTGCATGAAAATATAATAAAAGAGTATGGTTTAATGTTAATTAAGGATGCAATTGAGGATAAAGGTATTAATTTGGGGTTAATTGGTATTTTTGGCATTTTGGTGGCCAATTGTGTAGAGAAGCATTTAATTCAAGGTTAAATTGAAAGAATGCTTAAATGGATAGGTTAATGTTTGAAAAATAATTAGTGGAGGGGTTAAAGTCTAACATGCATAAAGGCTTGTGGCATTTGTGTGACATGCAAAATGATGAAGGACTAAAGAGGAGATTGTCATGTGGGTATAAAAGGCTTGGGTTAGAGAATTTGTTTGTGAGAATCGGCATTTGTTGAGAGCAAAACCAGAAATTCATCTTCTTCTTCCTCTTTGATTTCCATAGATTTATCTCAAGCATTTAGATGTTAATGGTGCATGTTGGTTAATCAAGAGTTTAAGGCTCTAAGCTAAGGTAATTAAACTCTCATTTTAACACTGCATCATCACCATCTTCTTCTTTATTTTCTGTTGACTGAGAATATGTCATTTGCTGGAAATGTATGTTCATGGTGATGGTATTTATGAAGGAGAAGAGGAAGGAAGAAGGATCAAAGGAAAGGGAATTGATAGAGGTTGAAGACATTGGGTTTATCAGCCAAGGTGTGGGAATTTAGGCCATTCATATTGCATGTAAAAATGGATTACTGGAAGTGAATAGAATTTACAGAATTGAATTTACGTTTTTTCTGGAAGTTTATCGTTGAAAGGTTGAAGAAGACAGACTTACCGAGTCGTGAATGACTTCACGAGTCGTGAACATCAGTCCGACTCGTGAAGCTCTTCACGAGTCGTGAAGTCGAGTCTTTCTTCTTCACTTGTGAGCTTCTTCACGAGTCGTGAAGTTCAGCTTTTCTTCCTCACTCGTGAGCCACTTCACGAGTCGTGAAGTATAGTTCCTTCTCCACTCGTGAACCCCTTCAAGAGTCGTGAGAATCACCTTATTTGCTTCACTCGTGAATCCCTTCACGAGTCGAACTCCTCTTCACGACTGAATGACCTGTCTTGAATGTTTTGCTCATAAGTTGAGTTATAGAACAGCAAATTGAGTGATTCTTTTTGCATTGAAAAATAGACTTCCATACCTATATTTCACATGAAGAAACCTAAGCTTAAATCTGTCTCTATGTACATGTAATCTATAGTTGAATCCGGACTAGTTTTCTAGACTACTCTATGTAACAGAAATGGCTAGTATGAACAGATTGTTGCTACACTTGATAATATGATTCTTTAATTGATTAAGACAGCTATTTGCTTATGTGATAGAAAGTTAAATGAATAATGCATGTAATATGACTGTCAATGAAGGAATTGTATGCATACACATGCGTTCATTTGTGAATATGAATAAAGACTAGAAAGGAATTATCGAACCCATACATGTAAGTCTTATGACATGTAAGTGCACCTTTTTATATGCACTTGTGATATGAAAAAGAGAATAATAGCATGACCTTGGCATGCGTATATGTCATATGAAAACATGTTGATATTTTGTATAGCACATGACTTGAATGATGATAAAGGAATATATATATATATATATGTGTTGGAAACATACTCATAAGAATAAATCGACTATATGTGAATGTACCCACAGGTATGTACATTTATGATTATGTATTTGAGTATATGAGCATGTAATTGCCTATGAGATAGAAGATGAATTAGCATGACTATGAACATGTGGAATGCTTAATGAGGGCATGATCAAGTCTATGATATGATGATTATATGTCATGCTTTTATGATATGATGCAAATGATATAGTCATACAGATATAGATGAGCCAGATATATATATCTTGGCATATGAAATGTGCATGTATCTGATTATGCACCAGAGAATTCACAGGTTGATAAGACTATGCATATGTGCAAACGGTATACTACGAATACAGTATTAAAATGTGAATTGAACACGAATATAGTTCCGCCTGCGATAGAGTTTTAGATGTGGATAGATAGGGCGCCTATAGGGAAATTGCAGCTGCCATAGTTGGCCCATTTGGGTCCATAGTATATGATCCCGTTTGGATCATGATCAGCCCCGTTTGGGTTGATAGGCTACCCCGTTTGGGTATGCTTGACCGGTCCATAGTACAGTTGGCCCCGTTTGGGTCTATAGATTCGATATCTTCGGATATCCCTCATTTGATACCATTGTGTATCCATAGTTCCCTCATCCACTGATAAAGCTAAGGCAGGCTAAACGTTATTCATAGTAATGATCAAGAGTAAACAATTAAAGTTATTTTGGCTAAAGAATGATATGTGACTTGTATTGTTGGTTTACCACAGGAATTATGTTTCAATTGAATATGTTCACATGGAATATTGCCATCTATATGAATTATGAAAAAGAAATATGTGTTTCTCTCTCTTGGGTACAATGCTTATGTACATGAGAATATGCTTATGCTTTCTTGTATATGTTATTGTTGCCATGTTATGTTGGACATGTTGATTATAGTATATGAACATATTGTATATGTATGTTTTGATGGCCTTGTGTATGGCCATCCATCTGTAGATTTTCCCCACTAAGCTTTATAGCTTAGCACGGGTTATTTATCCGTGTAGGTACCTTCTAGAAAGACTTTTGCTCAGGGACGTTCTCTGCATCAGGAAGGGCCAACCATCGACTTATAACCTTGATGTAGGATATTTTGTAATACAGCTATCATATGTTTTGTATAATGGCCAGTCATATTTTGATTTGTATATAACGTATGTGGGATAATATAACTCACTAGTAGTAAAGCTACGAAAGAACATGTGTGCATGTGATATGCATGAAGTAATATCCATATAGTTAGTATGCATGATACTAAGCATGAAATGAAAAACAGGAACAGACAGGTGGCACAAATAATAGTATATGAAATCGTATGGCATGATTAATGGCTAAGTGATGGTTAATTGAACATGTAGTATGAGCATGATTAATAAGTATTCATGATACATGTGAATATAGGGTATTTGCATGAGGGGTGCTACAATTTTGGTATTAGAGCCAGGTTTAGCCTTTTCTGGGTAAAGATGAGCCTAGGATTCTATAGTATGATATAGTGATTGCTGGCCTGATGCAGAAGTCCCTGTTTCTTATAGATCAAAGATGGAAAGCTCTAGAGATGCTTTGGAGGAATCGGCTGAAAGTAATAGGCCGGTTAGAACTAATCCTTCCAATACTGGACCTTCATTCTCCAATCCAAATGAGGTCCCAGCAGCCATCCCTGCAGAAGCATTGTTAAAGATATCACAGGATATGGCTCAAATTCTTCAAAGAATAACAGCACCTAAAGCTCCAATCTCTGAAATTAGGAAGCATGGTGCTGAAGAGTTTCTAGGCACTAATCTGGAACAGTCTGAGGAAGCTGAATTTTGGCTGGAAAGACTAAAGAGAATTTTTGATGAAATCCACTGTCCAGTGGGTCATAAGGCATCTTGTGCTGTGTCTCTATTGCAAGGAGTAGCTTATGATTGGTGGAAGTTGGTGTTGAGACAACCCCAGCTACCAGATCCCCTTACATGGGAATTCTTCACAGCTGAATTCAAGAAAAAGTATGTTACAGAGGCATATAAGCAAGAGAAGTTAAAACGGTTTCTCAACTTGAAACAGAGAGCTATGTCTGTGGCTGAATATGAGAAAGAATTCAGTCGCTTGTGCAAATATGTTCCTAATGAGATGTTGATTGATGCTTTTAAATGTAGACAGTTTGAAGATGGGTTGAATGAGCATATCAGAGAAAAGTTGATTGGGTCTACATCTTTGCAAGTGGTTAACTTCACTCAATTGGTTACAGCAGCCTTGCGAGTTGAAAAGAATGAAATGGCAAAGAGAGAAAGAGAACAGAGAAGAAGTGGGTCCAAGGGTGGATCTTTTACAGGAAAGAGAGCTAGAGGAGCACAAGGAAGTCAGCCAGCTGAATCTGGCTATAGTTCTGCAAAAAGGGACAGGAGACAAGAATCTTCTGCAATGTCTAAACAGGGAAAACAAGCTTCAGGGAATCAGAGTGGGGGGCAACCTCCAGTGTGTCCTCATTGTTCTAGGAAACATTGGGGTAGTTGCAGGAAATTGTCTGGGGCATGTTTCAAATGTGGTGGTACCGATCACTTCATGGCTAGTTGTCCATCTAAGAGGGAACAGGATGTGGGACAGCAGGGCAGTAGAGGAACTTTTATTGCACCATCTTCAGGTAGAGGCAAGGGAAGAGGACGTGGGGGATCGAGTTATCAGGGATCCCAGTCTAGGAACATTTCTGAATCAGTTGACAGGCCCACAGCTCCAGTTGTTCCGATACGGGCTTATGCAATGAAAGCTAGAGAGGATCAGAGTGCTCCAGAAGTCATAGCTGGTATATTCTCTCTCTTTGATTCTGACATGCATGCACTTATTGATCCTGGGTCCACTCATTCTTATGTTTGCACTGGGGATTTGGGTATAAATGAGTCTACTGTTCATGAATTAGAATATGACATTTATGTAACCAACCCATTGGGTCACAGTGTTGTTGTTAATAGAGTGCATAAACAGTGTCCTATAGTAATTCAAGGGAAAGAATTCCTTGCTGATCTTATTGAGTTACCATTCCGGGAATTTGATATTATACTTGGTATGGATTGGCTGTCTAGACATCATGCAGTGATTGATTGTGAAGCTAAAACAGTAACTCTCATTAGTTCTGATGGTAAAGAAACTCTAGTACAGGGCATTCGATCTGAGCCTATAGCTAATGTAATATCAGCTATGCAAGCTAAGCGATTTTTGAGAAAAGGGTGTGAAGCTTTCTTAGCACTTGTGCTTGATTCAAGAATAGAGTATGCAAATCTTCAAGAGATTCCAGTGGTGAAAGAGTTTCCTGATGTGTTCCCAGAAGACTTGCCTAGTCTTCCACCTGAAAGGGAAGTTGAATTGTCTATAGACATTCTACCGGGTACAGCTCCTGTTTCGAAGGCACCATACAGGATGGCTCCTTTGGAATTGAAGGAACTTAAAGTACAGCTACAGGAGTTGTTTGACAAAGGCTTCATTAGGCCTAGTGTGTCGCCTTGGGGTGCACCGGTTTTGTTTGTGAAGAAAAAGGATGGGTCTATGAGGATGTGCATAGACTACAGACAGTTAAATAGGGTAACAGTGAAAAATAAGTACCATTTACCCAGAATTGAAGATTTATTTGATCAGTTGAAGGGTGCTGGAGTGTTTTCTAAGATTGATTTGCGAACGGGTTATTATCAACTCCGGGTTAAGGATGTGGATGTTTCCAAAACGGCTTTTAGAACCCGATATGGGCATTACGAGTTTTTGGTGATGCCATTTGGGTTAACAAATGCACCGGCTGCGTTTATGGATCTTATGAATAGGGTGTTTAGACCCTACCTGGATCAGTTTGTTGTTGTGTTCATAGATGACATTTTGGTGTATTCGAAGAATGAAACGGAACATGCTGAGCATTTGAGAATTGTTTTACAGATTCTGAGGGAGAATCAGCTGTATGCTAAGCTGAGCAAATGTGATTTTTGGCTTAAGGAAATTTCTTTCCTTGGTTATATAGTATCTTCTGAAGGCATTAGGGTGGATCCAGCTAAAATAGAGGCTATAGTGAATTGGAAGCCGCCTCGAAATGTGACAGAAGTGAGAAGTTTTCTGGGCTTAGCAGGTTATTACCGTCGCTTTGTGAAAGGTTTTTCAGTTATAGCCACACCACTCACTAAACTTCTGAGAAAAGGTATAAAGTTTGAGTGGACTGACCGATGTCAAGTAAGTTTTGATCAGTTGAAGAAATTCCTGACAGAGGCTCCAGTTTTGACACAGCCAGTTATAGGAAAGGAGTATGCTATGTATAGTGATGCTTCTAGAGTTGGCAAAGGTTGTGTGTTAATGCAAGATGGCAAAGTAATTGCCTATGCATCTAGACAGTTGAAGCCACATGAACAAAACTATCCAACCCATGACCTAGAGTTAGCAGCAGTGGTGTTTGCCTTGAAAATTTGGCGACATTATTTGTATGGGGAGAAGTGCTGAATCTATACAGATCACAAGAGTCTCAAATATTTGCTCACTCAAAAGGAACTTAACTTGAGACAGCAAAGATGGTTAGAACTGTTTAAAGATTATGATTGTATAGTGGATTACCATCCAGGCAAAGCTAATGTTGTAGCTGATGCTTTGAGCCGTAAGATGATGGCTGCTATGATTGTACATCGCTATAGATGGAAAATTGCTTATGATGGCGCTTTAATAGCACAGTTGAAGGCTAGACCTTGTTTGAGGCAAACAGTGATTGATGCACAGAAACATGATGAAAAGCTGCAACAGATTTTGAAGTCTTTACATGAAGGAACCCAGTCTGAGTACTTAGTGAAAGAAGATGGGGGTGTGTATTATCAGAATCAATTGTATGTTCCTGATGACAAAGAATTAAAGAAAACAGTATTGAAAGAGGCTCACAATACAGTATTTACTATGCACCCTGGTGGGAACAAGATGTACCAAGATTTGAAACAAAGTTATTGGTGGCCTGGCATGAAGAAAGATGTGGTAGCCTATGTCTCCAAATGCTTGACATGTCAGCAGGTAAAAGCAGAGCACCAGTTACCATCTAGTTTGTTGAACCCCATTCCAATTCCATAATGGAAATGGGAGGATATCACTATGGATTTTGTAACAGGATTGCCCTTTACACAGAAAAAGCATGATGCTGTTTGGGTTATAGTTGACAAGCTGACTAAATCAGCTCATTTCATACCAGTTCGGATGGACTACCCTATGGATAAGTTGGCAGAACTTTATGTGAATGAGATTGTTAGACTGCATGGCATTCCAGTGTCAATAATCTCTGATCAAGATCCGAGATTCACATCAAGATTTTGGCAGAGTTTGCAACAAGCTTTGGGAACTCAGCTTCGTTACAGTACAGCATTCCACCCTCAGACGGATGGGCAATCTGAACGGGTTATTCAGATTCTAGAGGATTTGATGAGAGGTTGTGTTTTGGAGTTTGCAGGAAGTTGGGATAGGTATCTACCTTTAATGGAGTTCGCCTACAATAACAGTTATCAAAGGAGCATAGAGATGGCACCGTATGAGGCCTTGTATGGCCGAAAATGTAGAACTTCTGTGTACTGGACTGAATTGTCTGAGCGCAAAGTTATTGGTCCTGATATTGTCAAAGATACAGAGGAAAAGGTACAAGTTATCAAGCAGAGATTGAGGGAAGCTAGTGATAGACAGAAGTCTTATGCTGATTTGAAAAGAAAGGATATTGAATATCATGTGGGTGACAAAGTGTTTCTGAAAGTGTCCCCATGGAGAAAAGTATTAAGATTTGGTAAAAAGGGTAAACTGAGCCCGAGGTTTATAGGCCCATATGAGATTCTTCAAAGAGTTGGGCCAGTGGCATATAGGTTGGCTCTCCCTATGGAACTAGCCAAACTTCATGATGTGTTTCATGTTTCTATGTTACGGAAGTATCGTTCAGATGAATCTCATGTGATACCAGTTCAAGATGTGCAAGTACAGTCAGATTTCACTTATGATGAAGAGCCTATAGCAATTCTGGCTAGAGAAGTTAGACAGCTTAGAAATAAGCAAATTCCACTTGTCAAAGTGCTCTGGCAACATCACGATATACAAGAAGTTACTTGGGAGCCAGAGACATCTATGAAAGAACAACATCCTCACTTATTCAACACAGGTATGAATTTCGGGGACGAAATTCTTAAGGGGGAGAGAATTGTAAGGCCCCTAACATGACCCTAATTTAATTTGCATATTATTGTAATTAAGTAAGGGGGTAAATTAACATGTTATTATGTTAACTGCATGAAAATATAATAAAAGAGTATGGTTTAATGTTAATTAAGGATGCAATTGAGGATAAAGTATTAATTTGGGGTTAATTGGTATTTTTGGCATTTTGGTGGCCAATTGTGTAGAGAAGCATTTAATTCAAGGTTAAATTGAAAGAATGCTTAAATGGATAGGTTAATGTTTGAAAAATAATTAGTGGAGGGGTTAAAGTCTAACATGCATAAAGGCTTGTGGCATTTTTGTGACATGCAAAATGATGAAGGACTAAAGAGGAGATTGTCATGTGGGTATAAAAGGCTTGGGTTAGAGAATTTGATTGTGAGAATCGGCATTTGTTGAGAGCAAAACCAGAAATTCATCTTCTTCTTCCTCTTTGATTTCCATAGATTTATCTCAAGCATTTAGATGTTAATGGTGCATGTTGGTTAATCAAGAGTTTAAGGCTCTAAGCTAAGGTAATTAAACTCTCATTTTAACACTGCATCATCACCATCTTCTTCTTCATTTTCTGTTGACTGAGAATATGTCATTTGCTGGAAATGTATGTTCATGGTGATGGTATTTATGAAGGAGAAGAGGAAGGAAGAAGGATCAAAGGAAAAGGAATTGATAGAGGTTGAAGACCTTGGGTTTATCAGCTAAGGTATGGGAATTTAGGCCATTCATATTGCATGTAAAAATGGATTACTGGAAGTGAATAGAATTTACAGAATTGAATTTACGTTTTTTCTGGAAGTTTATCATTGAAAGGTTGAAGAAGACAGACTTACCGAGTCGTGAACATCAGTCCGACTCGTGAAGCTCTTCACGAGTCGTGAAGTCGAGTCTTTCTTCTTCACTCGTGAGCTTCTTCACGAGTCGTGAAGTTCAGCTTTTCTTCCTCACTCGTGAGCCACTTCACGAGTCGTGAAGTATAGTTCCTTCTCCACTCGTGAACCCCTTCACGAGTCGTGAGAATCACCTTATTTGCTTCACTCGTGAATCCCTTCACGAGTCGAACTCCTCTTCACGATTGAATGACCTGTCTTGAATGTTTTGCTCATAAGTTGAGCTATAGAACAGCAAATTGAGTGATTCTTTTTACATTGAAAAATAGACTTCCATACCTATATTTCACATGAAGAAACCTAAGCTTAAATCTATCTCTAGGTACATGTAATCTATAGTTGAATCCGGATTAGTTTTCTAGACTACTCTATGTAAGAGAAATGGCTAGTATGAACAGATTGTTGCTACACTTGATAATATGATTCTTTAATTGATTGAGACAGCTATTTGCTTATGTGATAGAAAGTTAAATGAATAATGCATGTAATATGACTGTCAATGAAGGAATTGTATGCATACACATGCGTTCATTTGTGAATATGAATAAAGACTAGAAATGAATTATCGAACCCATACATGTAAATCTTATGACATGTAAGTGCACCTTTTTATATGCACTTGTGATATGAAAAAGAGAATAATAGCATGACCTTGGCATGTGTATATGCCATATGAAAACATGTTGATATTTTGTATAGCACATGACTTGAATGATGATAAAGGTATATATATATATGTGTTGGAAACATGCTCATAAGAATAAATCGACTATATGCGAATGTACCCACAGGTATGTACATTTATGATTATGTATATGAGTATATGAGCATGTAATTGCCTATGAGATAGAAGATGAATTAGCATGACTATAAACATGTGAAATGCTTAATGAGGGCATGATCAAGTCTATGATATGATGATTATATGTCATGCTTATATGATATGATGCAAATGATATAGTCATACAGATATAGATGAGCCAGATATATATATCTTGGCATATGAAATGTGCATGTATCTGATTATGCACCAGAGAATTCACAGGTTGATAAGACTATGCATATGTGCAAACGGTATACTACGAATACAGTATTAAAATGTGAATTGAACACGAATATAGTTTCGCCTGCGATAGAGTTTTAGATGTGGATAGATAGGTGCCTATAGGGAAATTGCAGCTGCCATAGTTGGCCCATTTGGGTCCATAGTATATGATCCCGTTTGGATCATGATCAGCCCCGTTTGGGTTGATAGGCTACCCCGTTTGGGTATGCTTGACCGGTCCATAGTACAGTTGGCCCCGTTTGGGTCTATAGATTCGATATCTTCGGATATCCCTCATTTGATACCATTGTGTATCCATAGTTCCCGCATCCACTGATAAAGCTAAGGCAGGCTAAACGTTATTCATAGTAATGATCAAGAGTAAACAATTAAAGTTATTTTGGCTAAAGATTGATATGTGACTTGTATTGTTGGTTTACCACAGGAATTATGTTTCAATTAAATATGTTCACATGGAATATTGCCATCTATATGAATTATGAAAAAGAAATATGTGTCCTCTCTCTCGGGTACAATGCTTATGTACATGAGAATATGCTTATGCTTTCTTGTATATGTTATTGTTGCCATGTTATGTTGGACATGTTGGTTATAGTATATGAACATATTGTATATGTATGTTTTGATGGCCTTGTGTATGGCCATCCATCTGTAGATTTTCCCCACTAAGCTTTATAGCTTAGCACGGGTTATTTATCCATGTAGGTACCTTCTAGAAAGACTTTTGCTCAGGGACGTTCTCTGCATCAGGAAGGGCCAACCATCGACTTATAACCTTGATGTAGGATATTTTGTAATACAGCTATCATATGTTTTGTATAATGGCCAGTCATATTTTGATATGTATATAACGTATGTGGGATAATGTAACTCACTAGTAGTAAAGCTACGAAAGAACATGTGTGCATGTGATATGCATGAAGTAATATCCATATAGTTAGTATGCATGATACTAAGCATGAAATGAAAAAAACAGGAACAGACAGGTGGCACAAATAATAGTATATGAAATCGTATGGCATGATTAATGGCTAAGTAATGGTTAATTGAACATGTAGTATGAGAATGATTAATAAGTATTCATGATACATGTGAATATAGGGTATTTGCATGAGGGGTGCTACAATTTTGGTATCAGAGCCTAGGTTTAGCCTTTTCTGGGTAAAGATGAGCCTAGGATTCTATAGTATGATATAGTGATTGCTGGCCTGATGCAGAAGTCCCTGTTTTCTTATAGATCAAAGATGGAAAGCTCTAGAGATGCTTTGGAGGAATCGGCTGAAAGTAATAGGCCGGTTAGAACTAATCCTTCCAATACTGGACCTTCATTCTCCAATCCAAATGAGGTCCCAGCAGCCATCCCTGTAGAAGCATTGTTAAAGATATCACAGGATATGGCTCAAATTCTTCAAAGAATGACAGCACCTAAAGCTCCAATCTCTGAAATTAGGAAGCATGGTGCTGAAGAGTTTCTAGGCACTAATCTGGAACAGTCTGAGGAAGCTGAATTTTGGCTGGAAAGACTAGAGAGAATTTTTGATTAAATCCACTGTCCAGTGGGTCATAAGGCATCTTGTGCTGTGTCTCTATTGCAAGGAGCAGCTTATGATTGGTGGAAGTTGGTGTTGAGACAACCCCAGCTACCAGATCCCCTTACATGGGAATTCTTCACAGCTGAATTCAAGAAAAAGTATGTTACAGAGGCATATAAGCAAGAGAAGTTAAAACAGTTTCTCAACTTGAAACAGAGAGCTATGTTTGTGGCTGAATATGAGAAAGAATTCAGTCGCTTGTGCAAATATGTTCCTAATGAGATGTTGATTGATGCTTTTAAATGTAGACAGTTTAAAGATGGGTTGAATGAGCATATCAGAGAAAAGTTGATTGGGTCTACATCTTTGCAAGTGGTTAACTTCACTCAATTGGTTACAGCAGCCTTGCGAGTTGAAAAGAATGAAATGGCAAAGAGAGAAAGAGAACAGAGAAGAAGTGGGTCCAAGGGTGGATCTTTTACAGGAAAGAGAGCTAGAGGAGCACAAGGAAATCAGCCAGCTGAATCTGGCTATAGTTTTGCAAAGAGGGAACGGAGACAGGAATCTTCTGCAATGTCTAAACAGGGAAAACAAGCTTCAGGGAATCAGAGTGGGGGGCAACCTCCAGAGTGTTTCCATTGTACTAGGAAACATTGGGGTAGTTGCAGGAAATTGTCTGGGCATGTTTCAAATGTGGTGGTACCGATCACTTCATGGCTAGTTGTCCATCTAAGAGGGAACAGGATGTGGGACAGCAGGGCAGTAGAGGAACTTTTATTGCACCATCTTCAGGTAGAGGCAAGGGAAGAGGACGTGGGGGATCGAGTTATCAGGGATCCCAGTCCAGGAACATTTCTGAATCAGTTGACAGGCCCACAGCTCCAGTTGTTCCGATACGGGCTTATGCAATGAAAGCTAGAGAGGATCAGAGTGCTCCAGAAGTCATAGCTGGTATTTTCTCTCTCTTTGATTCTGACATGCATGCACTTATTGATCCTGGCTCCACTCATTCTTATGTTTGCACTGGGGATTTGGGTAGAAATGAGTCTACTGTACACGAAATGGAATATGATATATATGTAACCAACCCATTGGGTCACAGTGTTGTTGTTAATAGAGTGCATAAACAGTGTCCTATAGTAATTCAAGGGAAAGAATTCCTTGCTGATCTTATTGAGTTACCATTCCGGGAATTTGATATTATACTTGGTATGGATTGGCTGTCTAGATACCATGCAGTGGTAATTGTGAAGCTAAAACTGTAACTCTTATTGGTGCTGATGGTAAAGAAACGTTAGTTCAGGGCATCCGATCTAAACCCATAGCTAATGTGATATCAGCTATGCAAGCTAAGCGATTTTTGAGAAAAGGGTGTGAAGCTTTCTTAGCACTTGTGCTTGATTCAAGAATAGAGTATGCAAATCTTCAAGAGATTCCAGTGGTGAAAGAGTTTCCTGATGTGTTCCCAGAAGACTTGCCTAGTCTTCCACCTGAAAGGGAAGTTGAATTGTCTATAGACATTCTACCGGGTACAGCTCCTGTTTCGAAGGCACCATACAGGATGGCTCCTTTGGAATTGAAGGAACTTAAAGTACAGCTACAGGAGTTGCTTGACAAAGGCTTCATTAGGCCTAGTGTGTCGCCTTGGGGTGCACCGGTTTTGTTTGTGAAGAAAAAGGATGGGTCTATGAGGATGTGCATAGACTACAGACAGTTAAATAGGGTAACAGTGAAAAATAAGTACCCTTTACCCAGAATTAAAGATTTATTTGATCAGTTGAAGGGTGCTGGAGTGTTTTCCAAGATTGATTTGCGAACGGGTTATTATCAACTCCGGGTTAAGGATGTGGATGTTTCCAAAACGGCTTTTAGAACCCGATATGGGCATTACGAGTTTTTGGTGATGCCATTTGGGTTAACAAATGCACCGGCTGCGTTTATGGATCTTATGAATAGGGTGTTTAGACCCTACCTGGATCAGTTTGTTGTTGTGTTCATAGATGACATTTTGGTGTATTCGAAGAATGAAACGGAACATGCTGAGCATTTGAGAATTGTTTTACAGATTCTGAGGGAGAATCAGCTGTATGCTAAGCTGAGCAAATGTGATTTTTGGCTTAAGGAAATTTCTTTCCTTGGTCATATAGTATCTTCTGAAGGCATTAGGGTGGATCCAGCTAAAATAGAGGCTATAGTGAATTGGAAGCCGCCTCGAAATGTGACAGAAGTGAGAGGTTTTCTGGGCTTAGCAGGTTATTACCGTCGCTTTGTGAAAGGTTTTTCAGTTATAGCCGCACCACTCACTAAACTTCTGAGAAAGGGTATAAAGTTTGAGTGGACTAACCGATGTCAAGTAAGTTTTGATCAGTTGAAGAAATTCCTGACAGAGGCTCCAGTTTTGACACAGCCAGTTATAGGAAAGGAGTATGCTATGTATAGTGATGCTTCTAGAGTTGGCGAAGGTTGTGTGTTAATGCAAGATGGCAAAGTAATTGCCTATGCATCTAGACAGTTGAAGCCACATGAACAAAACTATCCAACCCATGACCTAGAGTTAGCAGCAGTGGTGTTTGCCTTGAAAATTTGGCGACATTATTTGTATGGGGAGAAGTGCAGAATCTATACAGATCACAAGAGTCTCAAATATTTGCTCACTCAAAAGGAACTTAACTTGAGACAGCGAAGATGGTTAGAACTGTTTAAAGATTATGATTGTATAGTGGATTACCATCCAGGCAAAGCTAATGTTGTAGCTGATGCTTTGAGCCGTAAGATGATGGCTGCTATGATTGTACATCGCTGTAGATGGAAAATTGCTTATGATGGCGCTTTAATAGCACAGTTGAAGGCTAGACCTTGTTTGAGGCAAACAGTGATTGATGCACAGAAACATGATGAAAAGCTGCAACAGATTTTGAAGTCTTTACATGAAGGAACCCAGTCTGAGTACTTAGTGAAAGAAGATGGGGGTGTGTATTATCAGAATCGATTGTATGTTCCTGATGACAAAGAATTAAAGAAAACAGTATTGAAAGAGGCTCACAATACAGTATTTACTATGCACCCTGGTGGGAACAAGATGTACCAGGATTTGAAACAAAGTTATTGGTGGCCTGGCATGAAGAAAGATGTGGTAGCCTATGTCTCCAAATGCTTGACATGTCAGCAGGTAAAAGCAGAGCACCAGTTACCATCTGGTTTGTTGAACCCCATTCCAATTCCACAATGGAAATGGGAGGATATCACTATGGATTTTGTAACAGGATTGCCCTTTACACAGAAAAAGCATGATGCTGTTTGGGTTATAGTTGACAAGCTGACTAAATCAGCTCATTTCATACCAGTTCGGATGGACTATCCTATGGATAAGTTGGCAGAACTTTATGTGAATGAGATTGTTAGACTGCATGGCATTCCAGTGTCAATAATCTCTGATCAAGATCCGAGATTCACATCAAGATTTTGGCAGAGTTTGCAATAAGCTTTGGGAACTCAGCTTCGTTACAGTACAGCATTCCACCCTCAGACGGATGGGCAATCTGAACGGGTTATTCAGATTCTAGAGGATTTGATGAGAGGTTGTGTTTTGGAGTTTGCAGGAAGTTGGGATAGGTATCTACCTTTAATGGAGTTCGCCTACAATAACAGTTATCAAAGGAGCATAGAGATGGCACCGTATGAGGCCTTGTGTGGCCGAAAATGTAGAACTCCTGTGTACTGGACTGAATTGTCTGAGCGCAAAGTTATTGGTCCTGATATTGTCAAAGATACAGAGGAAAAGGTACAAGTTATCAAGCAGAGATTGAGGGAAGCTAGTGATAGACAGAAGTCTTATGCTGATTTGAATAGAAAGGATATTGAATATCATGTGGGTGACAAAGTGTTTCTGAAAGTGTCCCCATGGAGAAAAGTATTAAGATTTGGGAAAAAGGGTAAACTGAGCCCGTGGTTTATAGGCCCATATGAGATTCTTCAAAGAGTTGGGCCAGTGGCATATAGGTTGGCTCTCCCTATGGAACTAGCCAAACTTCATGATTTGTTTCATGTTTCTATGTTACGGAAGTATCGTTCAGATGAATCTCATGTGATACCAGTTCAAGATGTGCAAGTACAGTCAGATTTCACTTATGATGAAGAGCCTATAGCAATTCTGGCTAGAGAAGTTAGACAGCTTAGAAATAAGCAAATTCTACTTGTCAAAGTGCTCTGGCAACATCACGATATACAAGAAGTTACTTGGGAGCCAGAGACAGCTATGAAAGAACAACATCCTCACTTATTCAACACAGGTATGAATTTCGGGGACGAAATTCTTAAGGGGGAGAGAATTGTAAGGCCCCTAATATGACCCTAATTTAATTTGCATATTATTGTAATTAAGTAAGGGGGTAAATTAACATGTTATTATGTTAACTGCATGAAAATATAATAAAAGAGTATGGTTTAATGTTAATTAAGGATGCAATTGAGGATAAAGTATTAATTTGGGGTTAATTGGTATTTTTGGCATTTTGGTGGCCAATTGTGTAGAGAAGCATTTAATTCAAGGTTAAATTGAAAGAATGCTTAAATGGATAGGTTAATGTTTGAAAAATAATTAGTGGAGGGGTTAAAGTCTAACATGCATAAAGGCTTGTGGCATTTGTGTGACATGCAAAATGATGAAGGACTAAAGAGGAGATTGTCATGTGGGTATAAAAGGCTTGGGTTAGAGAATTTGATTGTGAGAATCGGCATTTGTTGAGAGCAAAACCAGAAATTCATCTTCTTCTTCCTCTTTGATTTCCATAGATTTATCTCAAGCATTTAGATGTTAATGGTGCATGTTGGTTAATCAAGAGTTTAAGGCTCTAAGCTAAGGTAATTAAACTCTCATTTTAACACTGCATCATCACCATCTTCTTCTTCATTTTCTGTTGACTGAGAATATGTCATTTGCTGGAAATGTATGTTCATGGTGATGGTATTTATGAAGGAGAAGAGGAAGGAAGAAGGATCAAAGGAAAAGGAATTGATAGAGGTTGAAGACCTTGGGTTTATCAGCTAAGGTATGGGAATTTAGGCCATTCATATTGCATGTAAAAATGGATTACTGGAAGTGAATAGAATTTACAGAATTGAATTTACGTTTTTTCTGGAAGTTTATCATTGAAAGGTTGAAGAAGACAGACTTACCGAGTCGTGAACATCAGTCCGACTCGTGAAGCTCTTCACGAGTCGTGAAGTCGAGTCTTTCTTCTTCACTCGTGAGCTTCTTCACGAGTCGTGAAGTTCAGCTTTTCTTCCTCACTCGTGAGCCACTTCACGAGTCGTGAAGTATAGTTCCTTCTCCACTCGTGAACCCCTTCACGAGTCGTGAGAATCACCTTATTTGCTTCACTCGTGAATCCCTTCACGAGTCGAACTCCTCTTCACGATTGAATGACCTGTCTTGAATGTTTTGCTCATAAGTTGAGCTATAGAACAGCAAATTGAGTGATTCTTTTTACATTGAAAAATAGACTTCCATACCTATATTTCACATGAAGAAACCTAAGCTTAAATCTATCTCTAGGTACATGTAATCTATAGTTGAATCCGGATTAGTTTTCTAGACTACTCTATGTAAGAGAAATGGCTAGTATGAACAGATTGTTGCTACACTTGATAATATGATTCTTTAATTGATTGAGACAGCTATTTGCTTATGTGATAGAAAGTTAAATGAATAATGCATGTAATATGACTGTCAATGAAGGAATTGTATGCATACACATGCGTTCATTTGTGAATATGAATAAAGACTAGAAAGGAATTATCGAACCCATACATGTAAATCTTATGACATGTAAGTGCACCTTTTTATATGCACTTGTGATATGAAAAAGAGAATAATAGCATGACCTTGGCATGTGTATATGCCATATGAAAACATGTTGATATTTTGTATAGCACATGACTTGAATGATGATAAAGGTATATATATATATGTGTTGGAAACATGCTCATAAGAATAAATCGACTATATGCGAATGTACTCACAGGTATGTACATTTATGATTATGTATATGAGTATATGAGCATGTAATTGCCTATGAGATAGAAGATGAATTAGCATGACTATAAACATGTGAAATGCTTAATGAGGGCATGATCAAGTCTATGATATGATGATTATATGTCATGCTTATATGATATGATGCAAATGATATAGTCATACAGATATAGATGAGCCAGATATATATATCTTGGCATATGAAATGTGCATGTATCTGATTATGCACCAGAGAATTCATAGGTTGATAAGACTATGCATATGTGCAAACGGTATACTACGAATACAGTATTAAAATGTGAATTGAACACGAATATAGTTTCGCCTGCGATAGAGTTTTAGATGTTGATAGATAGGCGCCTATAGGGAAATTGCAGTTGCCATAGTTGGCCCATTTGGGTCCATAGTATATGATCCCGTTTGGATCATGATCAGCCCCGTTTGGGTTGATAGGCTACCCCGTTTGGGTATGCTTGACCGGTCCATAGTACAGTTGGCCCCGTTTGGGTCTATAGATTCGATATCTTCGGATATCCCTCATTTGATACCATTGTGTATCCATAGTTCCCGCATCCACTGATAAAGCTAAGGCAGGCTAAACGTTATTCATAGTAATGATCAAGAGTAAACAATTAAAGTTATTTTGGCTAAAGATTGATATGTGACTTGTATTGTTGGTTTACCACAGGAATTATGTTTCAATTGAATATGTTCACATGGAATATTGCCATCTATATGAATTATGAAAAAGAAATATGTGTCCTCTCTCTCGGGTACAATGCTTATGTACATGAGAATATGCTTATGCTTTCTTGTATATGTTATTGTTGCCATGTTATGTTGGACATGTTGGTTATAGTATATGAACATATTGTATATGTATGTTTTGATGGCCTTGTGTATGGCCATCCATCTGTAGATTTTCCCCACTAAGCTTTATAGCTTAGCACGGGTTATTTATCCGTGTAGGTACCTTCTAGAAAGACTTTTGCTCAGGGACGTTCTCTGCATCAGGAAGGGCCAACCATCGACTTATAACCTTGATGTAGGATATTTTGTAATACAGCTATCATATGTTTTGTATAATGGCCAGTCATATTTTGATATGTATATAACGTATGTGGGATAATGTAACTCACTAGTAGTAAAGCTACGAAAGAACATGTGTGCATGTGATATGCATGAAGTAATATCCATATAGTTAGTATGCATGATACTAAGCATGAAATGAAAAAAACAGGAACAGACAGGTGGCACAAATAATAGTATATGAAATCGTATGGCATGATTAATGGCTAAGTGATGGTTAATTGAACATGTAGTATGAGCATGATTAATAAGTATTCATGATACATGTGAATATAGGGTATTTGCATGAGGGGTGCTACAATACATGATAGAACCAATTACAGATGCATATGGTATTTTATTCATGCTCTCTCTATCCTCTAGTGTCTGCGAACACAGACTTAGAAAGGTGTTTCCCATACACCATGGGTATAAACCCTTTCTTAGAGAGATCCATATTGAACCTCTTCAATACTTTATCTATATATGTACTTTGAGAAAGACCTAGCAACCTATTGGATCTATCTCTATAGATCCTTATTCCCAAAATATAGGATGCTTCTCCAAGGTCTTTCATGGAGAATTGCTTGGATAACCATATTTTTACAGATTGGAGAAGAGAAATGTCGTTTCCCATGATTAATATGTCATCCACATGTAGAACTAGGAAGACAATTACACTCCCACTGACCCTTGTATACACACAAGGTTCATCTTCATTCTGTGAGAAACCAAACTCTTTGATTGTCTCATTGAATCGTATGTTCTAACTCCTAGAGGCTTGCTTCAATCCATAAATAGATCTTTGAAGCTTGCATACCTTTTCGCCATTTCCTAATGTGAACCCTTCTTGTTGTGTCATATACACATCCTCAATTAGATTTCCATTTAGGAAAGTTGTCTTCACATCCATTTGCCAAATCTTATAATCATAATGAGCTGCAATGGCTAAAAGTATTCTTATAGACTTAAGCATCGACAAAGGAGAAAAGGTTTCGTCATAGTCAATACCTTCTTTTTGACGACAACCCTTTGCTACTAAGCGAGATTTATAGGTAACTATATTACCTTCCATGTCGGTCTTCTTTTTGAAGACCCATTTGCACCCTATGGGTTTTATCCCTTCAGGTGGTTGAGTTGAAGTCCATACTTTATTCTAATACATGGAGTCCATTTTAGACTGCATAGCCTTAAACCATAAATCACGTTTTGAACTGTTTAAAACTTCTTGATAGCTTGTAGGCTTATTATCCTCTACTATAGTTATGCCTCTATCGAATCAATGTGAAATCTATATCTCACGGGAATAGAACGTATCCTAGTAGATCTTCTAGGATTTTGTGTATAATCAAGTTCAACTATAATCTCATATTATGAAATTTAGTCTCGAGTCCAATCGAATGATCCACTTCTATTTATGGGTCATGAACTTCACCAAGTTTAATTTTACTCCCACTGTCCTCTCGTAGGAGAAATTCTCTTTCCAATAAGACAGCATGCCTTAAAACAAACACCTTTTGTTCTAAGGAATGATAGAAATAATATCCAAACATTTCTTTTGGATATCTCACAAATAAATATTTGTCAGACTTAACATCTAGTTTGTCTGACATTGTCCTCTTCACATAAGCATGACAACCCCATACTTTCATATCAAAAAGCGTGGGTTTCTTGTTATTCCACATCTCATATGGAGTAACATTAACCGATTTATTAGGAACTCTATTTAACACATAAATAGCAGTTTCTAGTGCATATCCCCAAAAGGACTTAGGCAAGTTTGCCCGACTCATCATTGATCAAACCATATCTAATAGTGTTCAATTTCTCCTTTCAGATACACCATTGTGTTGTGGTGTATATGGTGGAGTCCATTGAGATAAAATCCCATTATCTCTAAGATAATCCTGAAATTCTTGGCTTAAGTATTCTCCACCTCGATCTGATCTAAGTGTTTTAATACTCTTCCCTAGTTGTTTCTCTACTTCATTTCTGAATTCTTTGAACTTTTCAAATGCTTCTAATTTATAGTTAATTAGATAGATGTATCCAAACCTGGAATAATCATTTATGAAAGTAATGAAGTAGGAGTAACCTCCTCTAGCATGTGTAGTCATTGAACCACATACATCTGAATGTATTAAGTCCAAAACCATTTTAGCTCGTTCTCCTTTACCAATAAAGGGAGCTTTTGTCATCTTTCCTAATAAACAAGATTTGCATGTATCAAATGATTCATAATCAAATGATCCCAAATCACCTGACTTGTGTAATTTA
This sequence comes from Excoecaria agallocha, assembly GCA_037975025.1. Lineage (NCBI taxonomy): Eukaryota > Viridiplantae > Streptophyta > Magnoliopsida > Malpighiales > Euphorbiaceae > Excoecaria > Excoecaria agallocha. The sequence goes on from JBBPFJ010000589.1 coordinate 21,493, forward strand.
TTCATACATTTCTCATTTATATGGCCTAAACGACAATGCCATAAATATGAGGTATTTAGATTATCATGTTTCATTCTCTTGGTATCCACATTATGCACTTTTTTTAATTAAATCAAGAACAAATATACCATTCTCAATGATAGCTTTTGCATAAAACATATTGTTCTTAAAAAAGTAACAACACTTGTCCTTTAAAGAAATGTCATAATCATTCAATAAACAACTGAAAGAAATAATACTCTTGGATAAAGCTGGAACATAATAACAATTATTTAATTCCAGTACTAATCCACTAGAAAGAGGCAAATGATAAGTCCCCACAACTATTGTAGAGATATTTTGTCCAGTAGCTGACTGCAAACATATCTCTGCCTTTCCAACTCATCTAAAGCTTCTAAGCCCCTATAGATCATTACATAAGTGAGATCCACATCCGGTATCTAATACCCAATATTGTTTTGAAGAAATAGAATAAGTATTAACTTCAATCATATGAATACCTGAAGTAGAAGTATCAGCTTGCTTCTTCTTCTTGAGAGAATCTAGATAGGTCTTGCAGTTATGCTTCCAATGACCATCCTTTCCACAATGGAAGCAAGTTCCTTTGGGATTCTCTTTCTTGGCAACCTTCTTCTTAGAGATTCCACCATTCTATAGCTGTGCCTTGGTTATCTTCTTCTTCTTCTTCTGCTTCTTGCCTTTAGTAGAAGTGACAACCATGACACTTTTTAGATCCTTCTTAAAGGATCCATCAACTATCTTGAGCATGTTGATTAACTCGGGAATGGTTACTTGGATCTTGTTCATGTTGAAGTTACGCACGAAGGTACATAACTTAGAGCCAATGAGTACAAGATTAAATCTATGTATAGATCATTATCCATAACATAGCCAAGTCTACTCAAATGCTCAATATACCCATACATCTTCAATGCATGAGTAGCAGCTGAAGTGCCTTCCACCATTTTTCAGCTAAATAGAGCTCGAGCAATCTCATATTGCTCAGTTCTAGCCTGAGAAGAATAAAGCTCCTCTAGATGCAAAATGATGGTTCTAACATCCATCATCTCATGTTACTTCTAGAGCTCCGAGGACATAGCACCCAACATCAGACATACTGTCGCTTCACTATCCTCCATGTATTTTTGATAAGTGTGTTTGATCTCATCAAGGGCATCATCTGATGGAAGTACTGGTGGATCTTTATCCAAGACATAATGGATCTTTTCAGCTCTGAGAACAATTCTCACTTGCCTGATCCAGTCAAAATAGTTGCTGCCAACTAGCTTGTTATCCAAGATTGATCATATATTAATGTTTGATGTGCTCAAGATGATCACCTAGATGTGAAAAAGAAAACTTATGAGAGTATGTTCATATATATGTATGCATTAATAAGGTCTTTAAATAATCCATTTACTCCCACTATTTTATTGCGAATTAATAACCCTCACTATATAATCTGAGAAAACCCGACGGTTTTCCTAGTGGGCCAATATCCAACCCTTGGTATCTAATTTGACCTTGACTATGGTCAATAAGCCAAACTCCATACCCTTGAAAGGTAGGTATCTCTATACCAATTGTCTTGATGCATGCATATCGTATATGCATTCCCTAATCTTGCCTCTAAAACCATTAGCCTTGACTGTGGTCAACAAGCTAATGGGCTAGCTAAGATGACCCATTTAATTAGATTTGAACATATTTGATATAATGTGAGCTTGACTATTGTCAACAACCCACACTATAACGAACTCTGGTTCTCCTCAAATTAATGGAAGGCTTATATACCTTAGTATTTATTTGAGGGTTTTAGTTAATTAAGTATCATCATACATGGTTGGCATACATTGGTATGCATCCTATATCTATCACATAAAAATAAGCATACAAATATGGTATAGTTATGAACTTTACTACATTGATTTCCCCGAGCCAAGAGGGAAAACAAAAGGTCACACCTAGGTAGTATGCATGATTCAAACAAGAAAAATAATTACATTATCTTCAAGCTTGTTGGATCTCCATCCGGCCCATCTTACTCCTTGATAGTGATCTCAATCTCTATTTCTAGTTCTAATCTAAGTAATCTAATTACATATTACAATTTGAAAAGAAATACAAACCAAAACCAAGTGGCCGGGACATGAAAGTCCTCATTGGGCCAAAACATGCATAATGCTCAATCACATTAGGCCTTATCCTTAACTATCCATCATGCCAATCATATACCCTTATATGAATTTCTAATGCATAAAGTAATGGATTACTAACTTTGTTTCAACTCTTGAAACATACTTTTGAGTTATTTTAATAATGTGATCAAATTAGGAAACTTTTTCCATTTTGGAAACTTTCATTTTAGGAACCCTTTTTGCATGCATGTGTTATTGCCTTAATAATCAGTCCAATTTATTATTAATTAATTATTAATTGATTATTTAATATATTATTCATGTTAAATAATTAAAAAAATCAATTTTGGGCTTAAGATAAAGGGTAGGCCGAAACCCACCAAATAAAACCCTAAATGTGTTCACACACAAACTAGTTTTGCGTCTATTAGACCATTTGGGCCTTTTGGAATGAGCCAAGCCCACTCCAGCCCTTAAAAACCATTAATAAACTTAATTATTGTTTATAATATTTAATTTAAATCAGCTCCTTGGGCCCACCAAGTCATTCACTAATTTAAACCAAGTTTGTAAACATAATTAAGCCCATTAAGTGATTTTAATGAATTAAAATTAATCAAATTAATTTAAGGCCCATTTTAATTAATAAAATTAATTAAAAACACTTTAATATATCAGATTTAGAAAGTTAAAAATCATTCTAAATAAGAACACGCCAAGAAAATATCAAGAACACACGAAGAACACCAATATATCGAACTTTTCGACTAAACTAGTTTTCATGCAAAACTTATTCGATTTTAATTTCGTATGATCCTATGGCTTAATATCACATATTAAACACATAAATTATCATCTAACCGATCTTATAATGGATCCATAAAAAATTAATTTAGAACAGCCCCTAAAATTAAAAGCTCTTCACGCAAAACATAAAATCCTTTTCTCAAAATAATTGTTTTTGTTTCCGTTATATATATATTTGATCACACTTATATCCATAAATCAATATTTCTCATTCATGAACAATCAAATCTGATATTTTAAAGTTCATGAAATAAATAACTCAAAAATAAAACTTATTCCATAGAAAAATATAAAATTGTATATTCATGGCAAAACCTGGCTCTAATACCATGTTGGAGATTTCGGTTACATGCATCTCATACATAAGTGAAATTTAAAATTTTTAACCAATATATCTGATCTTGCCATAAATTAAAGTATACATATTAAGGAGAATAAGAAAAATCACCTTTGATTTTTGTTGTACAGTTGATTTTCCTTCACACCGGGTTGTCGCAAACCACAGTGTCCAAAATCAAACACCTCCAATGAGTAATCCACACTAGAGAATGATAGAATGAACCAAAAATTGGTAGAAAACAAGGGGCTGGCCGAAAATCCCTTGAGCTAGCAAAGGGAAGTGCCAGCTAGGGTTTTTGGAGGAGAGAAAAACTATTTTTCTTAATTGTTCACTTCACCCTAATTTCCACATCAATTGGATTTTTATAGTTAGGTTAAAAATCCAACTTTATAATGGGATTGGGCTCTTCAAAATTACTGAAAATTATTAATTGGGCTTGTGAAATTATTTATAATTATTTGGGCTCAATTAAATCCAATTTAACCCCTTTCACAAAAGACTATGCACAAAACCCACAAACTAGGCCCATTGTACATATACTTGGATTTAATTACCCAAATGAATTTGAAATCCAACCAAATTAAATATGTAGGCTCCACAAAACTTATATAACATTTTTAATTTAATTTGGTCCAAGAAATAGGCCTCTAAGGCCTTCTATTTGGAGTTGGCGTGTGGCCCTTCTTCTAGAGGGCTTCTGTGCCAACTTCATTTCTCTAGCCCTTTATAATTCCTCCAATGGACCTATTAATTATTATATCAATCCTATAACACTTATAGTTCAATAATAATCAATTATGAAATACGTTATTTCAATTAGGTCCAATTTTACAGAACATTTCTCAAAAGTTCCACGAATAATTTTACTTGATCATAATTAATTAAACTCTTTAATTAATTATTATCTTATTCACTTCTCTATCCCCATAATAATATCAAATATTATTATCCTTTTCATTTTACTATTTTATCTTTTTTCTCTATATGTGTGTGACCTATTGGGTTCCTGTCCATGTTGACAGTATAATGTGTAATTGTGAGTTCTATTCAAAACTCATATGATTTAAACTCCTTTAAATCATTTTATCAATCCCCATTGATATTATTGATACATCATTATACAAGTCATGATTGGCCTCTATCTAGGCATCATGACTACCTAAATATCAGAAAAGTTAAGTGGTTTGACTATACCCTTCCATAGAAACAGTTACCGTGCAATTACTCCTTTCACCACTCTTATCTCAATTAGATTCTGAGTATGGATTTTGGTAAACTCATATAAATCTAATTATGTATGTTCTATTAATTTAACCATTGTTCCCAAAATGCCCTTCATGGATCTCTATCCATCTTGGCATATTACTCTGGCCAGAGATTCTATGAACAAGGCAATTATAGAATCATGCGAGATAACTTCCCTTATTAAATCTGGGATGGTGAATCCTCTGTCAATCACTCAATTATCTTCAAGTAGGTCATGATATACCCAATCTCCTAACTATGTTCACTCCCGGTTGAAAGTAATCAGTTATGGAGTCAAAATATACCACTTGCTACTTAAGATAACTTTGGTGATTTCAAGTCTAAGGATACTTACACAACCGCTATGAAGAGATTCCTCACTGACATAGATTTAATATCCATGTGAGGATTTTCTTTGTAGGTCTCCAATGAACTTGTTCTTCTAACAAACATCCACATGTTAGCTTTCATTATCTTCCATAATCACAGTTATGAGAACCACTGCTTGAACCATTCAAGAAGCATAACATGTGCTAGTTTGTCCAAATTAACAATGTCCTATCTTGTTAATTCTATGACTAGGGATATTTAGATATTAACACATTTGCATACAATAGACATCTCATATCATGAACACTTTCATAATTGCCTTTGCACTATGTTCATAATATCTAGGACTTCGTTTATTAATTTAAGATTTACAAACTCATGTATTTAAACATAGCATTAATAAATGAATGATGCCTTTTATTAAGAATATAAACTCATACATATGAAAAACATTCCTATTACAAAGGCTCTAGGACATACTTTCTAACAATATGTACTACAATGATACCTGCTAGGACTTATGCTTTTTATTTCTTGCTAGTGTATTTGCATGGTTGGTGTTTTAATTTTGTTATTGTGTTTGTGTGATGTTTTTATTTCTTTTATAAATGAATAATATGCCTAATTTCATGCTAACTAAAGTGTATAACTTAGATTATTTATGCATTCTCACATAACCACAGCTTGAAATAGTGATAATCACAATATGACACTTAATACAAAACATAAACTTAATTTAATCTAGGATGGTGGCATCTTTAATGCATCCAACTCCTGTTATCAATCAGCCCTCATAGGTTTTCTTCATTTCCTATTTTCTCTCAACCCTTAATTTCTACCTATTCACCTTAGCAGGGTACTTAGTTTTAGTAAGGTTGCCTTTTTTTGGCTTTTGACCTGTGGGCTTTTTTATTTTTTTAGCCATGGAACTTTTTTACCCTATCAATGTTAATTGATTCTTTGAATGCATTCCCATCACTGTTCGTGAGAATAGCCACTCCTTTAGAAAGTAATTTATTCATAATAAAGGGACCCTCCCAATTTGATCTGACCTTTCCTCTATAGTCTGGTAAGACAGGTTTCATCTGCTTAAATACCAAATCTCCCTTTTTTAAATGATTACCTTTAATATCTTTTCCAAAGAATCGAGCTAATCTTTTCTAATACAATTGATTATGGTAATAAGCTCTCATTCAATTTTCATCTAGCAGGTTTAATTGTTCAATCCTATGTTCTACCTATTTTATCTCTGGTAATTTGGCTTCTAGTACAACCCTTAATTATTGTAATTCAATATCTATTAGTAGCACTACTTCTGAGTCATACATAAAAGAGAAAGGAGTAACTCCCATGAAAGTTCTAACGTTGATTCGGTATCCCTAGAGTGCAAATGGAAGCTTTTTGGCTCAAACCTTATATATTTATACAGTCTTGGATAGGATCTTTTTCAAGTTCTTGTTAGTAGGTTCGACTACCCCGTTTTCCTTCGGATGGTAAGGTGATGACTAATGATGATGGATTTTATATTTCTAAAGTATATGTCTAATTTATACTTGGCATTGAACCCTATTATCTGACACTATATGGTGAGCTACCCTATACCTATAGACTAGATTTCTCTTAATGAACCAAGCCATTTCTCATGCCTCCGGTCATTTGAAGGATTTGGCTTCTACACATTTTATGATGTAGTCAATGGCAACTACAATGTACCTATGATTGTTAGAAGCTATCGGGTGAATTTCTCCGATGATGTCTATTTTCCAAGCTAAAAAGGGCCAAGGTGAAGATATATTACACAGCTTCAAAATAAGAAGATGACTTAAGTTGGCATATTGTTGGCATTGATTGCAAATTTTCACATATTTGGAGCAGCCGGTATCTATGGTCAACCAAAAGAACCCTTATCGCCTAATTTTCCTGGCCAAAGTTTATCCATTCATACAGGCCCCACATACCTCTGTATGGGTTTCTTCCTTGACTTTCATTGCTTCTCTTTCATCTAGGCACCTTAATTAGATATTGTCAACATATCTCTTGTACAGGATCTCATTTATGTTAATGAATTGGCTTGCCAACTTCTGAATTATCTTTTGATCTTCCTCCATAACCTTTTTAGGGAACTTAGAAGTCTATAAATTACTCTATATATCATAGTACCATGGCTTGCCATTGGACCTATCTAAACTCATGAGCTATTCATTATCAAAGCATGGCTTGGTTAAGCTATTTATTATTACTAGGCTCATAACTATCCCCTCAGGGTTATCCCACATTGATACCAGGGTTGTTAAGGCATCTGCCAATTGGTTCTCATCTTATGGTATGTATCTAAAGGTGCATGCCCCAAACTGCACACCTAAACTCCTCAGATATTCCTATAAAGGTATCAATCTTTTCTCTCTGACGGACCATTCTCCCTTCGCTTAATAGATCACCAAGGATGAATCCCCTAACACCTAATAGTCTTTACTCCTAGTGCAATCAAGGCTTACATCCTGCATATATAGGCTTCGTACTTTGCTTCATTATTACTCACCTTAAACCCTAGTTTCTTGGCCAAATGGAGTTTTTCACCATTGAATGTGATAAGGATGACTCTCACTCCGGCTCCTTTGTTAATGGTAGCTCCATCGAAGTACTTTTGCTAATCTTGGATTGTTATGACATCGACACTTTTTTCTAAGAATTTATACTCAACCTGGTCCCTTCTAGCAAGTGATTAACAAGAAATTTTTCAATTGCCCTTCCCTTAATCATCTTTTTACTTACATATTCCACTTCAAACTTTTACAAAAGCAATAACCACCTTCTCATTTTCCCTAATAGGGTTGGTGCTAATTGGAGGTATCTGAGTGGGTTGTGCTTAGCTAATGCTTGATTCTTATAGGACTAAAAGTAGTGCCTTAACTTCTTTAAGGCTTGTATCATCACTAAGCAAATCTTCTCCACGTATGTATACTTGGTCTCATGTGTTAGGAACTTTTTTGTTAAGTAGTACATAATGAATTTGGTTCTGGTATCATCCTTTTAAGCTAACATAGCTCCTACTGAACCCTATTTCACTGCTATGTACAGGACTAAAGGCTTTGATTTTCTTGGCAGCTGAAGAATCAAGGGATTTAATAGGTATTTTTTGATGTTATTGTAGGCCTTTTGACAATCATCATTCCACTTGACCGGCTAATATTTTCTTAAAAGCTTGAAAATTGACTCACATATATAGGTGAGCTTAGCTGATGTACTGAACCCATCCTAAGAATCCTCTAATTTCCTTTTCCTTCTCTAACACTATCATCTCTTAAATGACCTTCACCTTATCTGGATCCACCCTTATCCCCTTCCGACTGATGACATGCCCTAGTAGTTTACCTATGGTCACCCCAAACACATACTTCTTTAGATTGAATATTGTACTTGTTAATCCACTGGAAAAACTTCTCTAAAGCCTTAAAATGCCCTTGTTTTATAGCTAACTTAATCATCAACATAGACTTCAACTTCTATATGGATCAAGTCACTAAAGATCTTAGAAGCTATTCACCGATAAGTAACTCCCACATTTTTAAATCCAAACAGCATGAATTTGTATGCATAAGTTCCCTATTCGGTGATGAAAGCTATCTTCACCTAATCTATTATCCTATCTAAAATCTTATTATATCCTATATACCTATTAATAAAATAATACATCATGCATTTTTTGCACTATCGACCAATAAATCTATGTGGGGGAGTGGAAAGTCATCTTTCGGGCATGTTTTGTTCAAACTTAATAATCTGTGCACATTCATACCTTTCCGTCTTACTTGGCAATAGGAATGACATTACCTAACCAAATAGGATATTGGACCATGCCCAAAAACTTCACTTCAATCTATCTTTTAACTTCTTCTTTTATGTTTTCTGCCCGTTTTTGCTTGAGTCTTCGAAGCTTTTATTTTAATGGCTTATTATCCGGATATGTTGGAATGGCATGTTCTGCAATGTCTCTATCAATCCCAGGCATGTCTTCATAGGTCTAGGAAAATACTTTTTGATATTTTCTTAATATTCTCTTGAATTTTATCCTCTTTTTAGGAGTTATGTTGGATGCGATAAAGATATCCTTAGGGTTATCATGGGTTTCAAGATTAAATAGAGTAGTGTTTGTTGAATTAATGTCAAATATGAATGAGTTTTGATTATAATCATGCATTATGCAATCAGATGAGACATCACACAAATAAGCAAAGCTATTCATCTTATTAACCTGAGTAGTAAAGGGTACATCATCACAAAACTATTTAGGAATGTAAATTACATCAATAAAAGAATTATCTTCTAAATCAAGGATGATCGATGTAGTAGTGGATGCCTCTCCTTCTTCTGATGGCATCTTTTTCTCAAGTACCATAGACTTACACTCAATCTTCTCCTTTCTTTTACCACTAGTGGCTAATGACTCTGGCATCGATACCTCCTCATAGTGATCTAAATCAAAATCGGTGAGCTTGGCCATAACTTCTTTATCTCGAAACCCTAGTATAGGTTTGATGGTTCCAGTTAACCAATCAAAGACATCGTTAGGTTATTTCTTAGCATAATTCTTGTAGTAGTCCAAACCTTTCATATCCTTTTGGCCCATTGGAGCAATAGGTTTAGGCATCCCTCGAAAGTTCTTCCCAATCTGGTGCTTGGCAGATAACTCATCTTTTTTATCATATTAATAGCCTGAGGACCTGCAAATTTTATTTCATCTTTCTCAGCACTAATTCTGGCTATGTGGAACCTATTGAATGGTTGATTAGTTATGCTTAAAGTAGAAAATGAATTCTTTTTTACAACTTTGATAGTAACCATACCATTTTTATAGGGAATTTGAACCATCTAGTACAAGGTGGAAGGAACCCCTCCTAATGTGTAGAACCAAAGTCACCTCAGTAACAAAGAGAAATTAGCTGATATTTGTAACACTGCAAACTCTATCTCATTCTCAATAGGCCCCATCTTCATTACTATCTTAAAGTGCCAGTATCTTACGTCTTAGAGTTATTATAAGCCATTATAGTGAGTCAAGACTTGGTGAGTATGGTCTCATCAATACCATAAGTTGCCACTATTATAAAGGGACACATATTGATAAAATAACTATTATCTACCATTACACATGCAATGTGCCTACCATTCACTTTAGCCCTAATGTACAAAGGGTGGTTATGCTCCCGTCCTTTTAGGGGGAGATCCACATTAGTGAACACAATCTTTTACTTAGAATCCCCTTTCACTATTTCTAATAGTTCGAAAAGAGATATGGTTGTTGCGAATGTTGATTCAGACAAAGGTTCCACTAATTTCTTAAGTTGTTTTAAGACCATGGTATCCTTCATGGCTCTTTCTTTTATGGAAGCAGTAGGTTTTTGCTGCCTCTTAACCTCAGGCATGACTCTACCACTTTTAGTGATAGCTTGAACCATTTTTTCATTTATCGTTTCCTTCTCATCTTTATTAGTTTTTCACCGATCCATTGGCTACTCTTCAGCCTTAACTGAGTCCACTTCACTATTTTTATCCCCTATGTCACTATTCAAACTAATTCTTTTACTTTCCTTGACTCTTTTACACTCATATTTGAACAGTTATCACTTCCCTAACCTTACTAGTGATAGCCAAATATTCATTACCATAAAAATCCTTAAGAACATATCATTCTGGAAACCCCAAACCCAACCATGAGCACTGGTTATGGTATAACATTGTAAGCTTCCTTTTTCTTGGCTTTTTTCTTCAAATCAAGTATTTGTTGAGAATCAATCAAGTTTTTGATATGGTGTCTCAATGTACTATAGTGATCAGTCTCATGCCCTGTGTGCTAGTAAAAGGTATAATACCAATCAAATGTGTGTCTTGGCTGGCCTTGACTCTTTGCATGCTTAGGTGGCATCGATTGTAATTTACCCTCTTTCATCAGATGACTAAGGCACCAGGATAATGACTTGCCTAATTTTAAGCAATGTCGTTAGTTAACCTCTGTTGCTGATATTTTTGTAGTTCTTCCACTTTTACCTCTACTAGCACTGTTATTACTAACATTCTTACCAAAATTTAAACTTCTAAATCCCCATTTGTTGCTACTGTAACCTTTACTATTGGAACTTGTTGAACTAGCTTTCTTGGCTAGATATTCTACCTCTGCTTAAACTGCTATATCTTTCAAGGATTTCCAATCTTTTAAATCTTTCATCTTGAGACCTTCTATTAGGTAAGGACTAGCATTCCAAATGAATAACCAAATCTAATGTTGCATGTCAGGTTTCCTTTTTATCTTTATTACTTTAATCCTCCATCGGGTGAGATACTTGTGGAAAGATTTATCAGGTTTCCACTACAATAACTCTAAATCTTTCAAAGAGACTTTTATATATGTATAACAATCATACTACCTAAAGAACTCCTCTGTTAACCTTTCCCAATCTTCCTTGGTCTTTTTATCCAATATGTGATACTAGTCAATAGCAAGGATCATATGGTTAAGACTAAAGAGATCCACCTTCTATCTTTCAGTAAGGACAGTTCTTTTTGTGAGTAGAATATATTACTAATATAAGCAAGTGGGTCAAATATGTCATCAAACTTCATCAAGTTAGGGATCTTGAATCGACTAGGCAAATAATCTTCATCATCTAAATAAATATCTTGAAGATTGACTCATTTTCTAACCGATAACATCCTAGTTAAAGCCTCTAGCTTCTCTTTTATTTTCTTTATGGTAGGATTTTCCTCCTTAGGGAGAAGGTTATTTAGTATTTGTAGGGTCTACAATTCCTTCTCCTCATTAGTTATAAAATTACACTCAGGACCACCTTGATCAATATCTCTTTGCATTCCTCAAGGAGCCATATTCCTTACATCTGCTGCTAGTGGAGGTGTCACAATAGATGTTACTAGAATCTCCCCAATAGGAGTTAGTTCAACTCAAGAAACAGTTAGGGCAATAGGTTGAGCAGCTAAGATCGAGGCCAAACTAGCTTTAAAATTAGCAAACATTGACATCATCTTTCTCTCAAAATTATCCATCCTTTTATCGATATCTTGGTAATTGGAGGAACCAATAGGAAGAGTGACCTTAGACATGATTTCCTTTTCTAGCTATTTTGAATACACCTGTAAAAACTCTTCTAAAACACTTTCTATACCTAACCCAAATCCTAATTCTAAACTTTGCCCTGATACCAACTCCTCTATCTATTTAGCAAACTAATTCTTAACCAAATGACCATTTAATCCCCAAAACCATCTAAAAAATGATGGCTCTATTATGGCTATCAAAATAGGGTATATCAGTATGATGTATGAGTAGATGCAGATGCATGATCATGAGATGTAGCATTGATAACCACACAAAAAAGTCTTCTCCACCTTATTTCTCTCGCACACGTGGGTGGCTTTAATCCATATATCAATAGGGGACCCTGATGAATACTTATGATGCATGGTGAAAATTTGATAGCATAATGCCTCTCAATTAAAGCATATAAATAAGGTTTTGATCAATGCATATTCAAAAAACCTAAGCAAACCAAAATAGGCATATCAGCCTTTGATAAGCAAACATCTAGACTTTTTCATGTTTGCTTAATATACAAAGATCCACATCATAAAAAATGCAAAATTATTATGAACATCCTAGTGGAGATTGCTATATCATTACATGGGCTTTTGATCCAAGAACTCGATTACAAAGCTGCCCAAATGTGGTCACTGCCAATAGGTCTAGCTCATCACAACCATAATGATTAATCGAGTCACCATTTGATATACCAAGAGGTACTAGACTTGGGCTAGTGATTATCCCTAACACTACCAATGATTGAGTGAATGATAAGAGAGTGCTTGAGGAATGCATCGGGGTCAAAAAATTAAGATGCCTAACTTATTCTAAGGCTCTAGCATGATTCTACTACAATTTTAAAAAGATATAACATTTCTTAACTAAAAGCCTTTTATGCCACATAAATCAAAAGTAGTTTCGAAGTGAAGTCTCAAATTTTCCTAGTTGAATCACCATTATGACACATGCTTTTTTCTTGTGCTGCTTGATTTTACCCCCAAAACCAAAGGATTATCAAGTATTAAGGGAGGAAACCTCTAACCTTTAGTGGTTTGATCCCACTTTTAAAGCTCGACCAGGTTGAGTTACCCCATCCAAACTAATCGATCATTTTGTGATAGGGAAAAGGACTTAACTGGAGATCCTATTGGGCACCATAAGGCTGATTGTAATAAGTCACCACACAATAGAATATTGGGAAAAATGGTGCTCCAACCTCGTGAGGGAAAACCCCAGAGATATTCGAAACTTTACTCTTATTTTTACCTTTGATAAATGTGACATAATAACTTTCAAATTAATTGTGTTATCCCTTTTTTAACATGTAAGATTAGAGAAAATATAGAAATTAAAAGCATACCTAATTATGTAGGAAATCGATAGATTATGGCATAGAATGAAATGATAAACATATCTATAAATCGAGCAATTCATTACAACATTATTGATGAGGACCTTAATCTTCACATGTGGGTTATTAAAAAAGCATTTCATTGTGAAAGTTTAAAGATAGGGACTTGTAAGTCCAAGTTTTATTTAAAATATATCCTATGTTATTTAATTATATACAAAAATCATTTACGTTATTAAAATTTGATTTTTACATGTGAGTTTCTTAGGTAAAAGTGTAGATATTGATCTGATTTTATTAACGAAATATCCAAATTCTTTACTATAAATATTTTTTACCATCAAGAAATGCCTTTTATATTAAAAAGAAAGAATTATAGACTTACCTGTAGCACTTGTTTGGCTATGCTCATAAGAGGGTTATCTATAATAATGATAATGGTGGTGGTGGCGATGGCAACGGTGGAGATGGTGATGTCGATGGCAGTGGTCATGGCGGTGGTAGTGGTCATGGTCATGGTCGTGGTGCTGGTAGTGGTAGTCATAGTAGTAACGGTAGTAGCAGTAGCAGTAATAGGAGGAGGACAAGGACGAGGACGAAGAGGAGGACGAGGATGAGGAGTGACACATAATAGAAGACATTCGATCTACTCTTTTATCTAAAGAATGAGAAAATATATTTTGGGCCATACATCATATGATGCATATGTGTACATCAGGTGATGCATGACCAGGTTAACCTAACGTAGGCTAATTTTTTACCTTTTTTAAATAAAGTCCTTATCGATAGTAGATCCAAAAGGGAACAAAAAGGAAATATTAAATATAAGAAAAAATGACTTTCAAACTAGGTCTTTTAGAGAAAACATAAATAAAACAATAATGATAATAATAAAGGGATTTTACGAGAATAGCCTAATGATTTCTACCACACATGAATAAACCCCTTAAAAAAGGGTTTCACAACCTAAATCTAAATAGAAATGAGCATACAATAAATGTGCGATAAATAAAATTGACAAATAAAACTTATAGCATTCTAAATGAGAAATGTATAAGTCATTTATGGCTAAGAAACTAAATTAAAAAGAGGAAAGCTTTTTATATTACCTTTAGTGTACTTACTTGATTAGATCAATGGATGTTGAATTCATAAACCTTTTTTGCTTTGAAATAATCAAAAATAGTTTTAAAATATAAAGAATAAAGCGTCAAAACTAACCTTTTCACTTTTAGGTTACATAAGTGTACACTCAGTATTGCACGAACATGCAACTCAAATGCTTCAAGCCACTTACTTGAAAAGGCAAGATTCTTATGATACATAGCTATACAGTCCTTATGCAAGGCTGTCCAAACCCAAAAATGGAAAAAAAAACTAGTAATTTGGCTAAACAATGAAGATACTTTCTTCGTGCACGGGTGTATAAGTCCTTGTATGAGTGTGTAAATATAAAAATTGCTTCATTTATCCTTTAAGCCCTTGATCAAAGATATTTCTCATTATTTGATCCTTTGCTCCACTTGGTTGCCCAAATCAGATATGACAACTCTTCAAAAGAGTTTTGAAAAAAAGGTTTCAACATAAAAAGACCTCACTGTCCTTTATTCATTATCTTTTAAGGTGTAGTTTTCCTCAATAGGTAACCTAGCTACCTTAAGATCTAATGTCTACATATATATTATGTAAATTATGATTCTATATGTATATTATGTTTTAATTCAAATTAATGGTAGATTAATGAAATTAAATGTCAAATATTGGAATTAGCCTGAAAAATTGCATGAAAGAATGATTAAAAGTACAAAAAAAAATTGGAACCTATTACGTAACTTAGGGTTCATATATGTAATGTGATCCATAATTTGATTTAATGGTAAATTAATGTAATTAATGGATAAATAATAAGATATGTAAAGCCAAATATATAAAAATATTGTTAAAAGTGGTACATTTATTTTGGAACCTATTATATAAATATCTGAAATTAAGGCTGGATAAAGAATTAAATTGATTTAAGTCTAGAATCATGTTAAATGTGTATAAAAATTTTAATAAAATATATCTTAAAAATTAAACAAATTTATATGTACATGACATATTATTGGGTGAATTTTATGATAGTTTAAATTGATGTGATTATGTTGATTTAAGGCCTAAAAATGATATTATGTGATAAACGAATGGAAATGATGTATATAGTGTGAGATTAAGATGTTACATAGAGTGAAAATGTTAGAATATGTGAAAATAATGCATAATTTATGGGATGATATGAAAATAGTTTTGCCCTTAGTGCCTAGAAGTGAAACCAAAAGCATAGGATTTCACAAGGACACTCACCGTGATAGCAGGTCATGAGGACTCATAAAAGTGGATCAAAGGTGGATCCATACTATATATATAAGAAAATAATGAGAAAAGGTGAGAAAATAGAGAAAAATGAAAATGATGTAGTCATGAACCTATAGGGTCCATGTCCTGTGTATCCAAGTCAAGGGTTTTGTTTCCACTGTATACTACTAAGAGCGAAACTAAAATGGTAATGACATGATAATAAATAGAAGAAAATGGTGATAATGAATAAAGATGGAAATTAGGGACTAAATTGTAATTTTGATAAAAAATAAACTTAAGGACTAAAGAAAATGTAACTTATGGGTTGAAATGTAAAATGTATGATGAAATATGATTAAAAGGAAGAAACTAGGGACCTAGATGTCAATTTGGCAAAAGATGGAACCTAAATGTCATTTATGTGAAAGATGGAACCTAGATGTCATTTAGGTAAAAACAAATGTGACCTAGATGTCATTTTTGTGAAAGATGGAACCTAAATGTAATTTTGACAAAAGATGGGGACATATATGTAATTTTGCTAAAAGATGAGAGCATTAGGGGTAAAAGTGTAATATCACTTTAAATTTAAGGATGAAAAGTGGTTAATTAAAGAAAAATAGTAAAACTAAAAGTTAGTTATTAGTTAAATATATAAATTTTACTAAAATTTATTAGTTGGATATCCAAAACTAGCTTATATGCTTAGTGTGTGGTTGTTTACTGCACGAAGGGATAAATAATCGAGCAGTGGATCAAAGCAATTTGAAGAAGAAAGCTTGATTTATGGGAGTTATTTATTACTTTTGTACATGTGTTACTTGAAACAAAGGTTATGTATATATATTATGACTTATGGCTTGTATATCTAATGGAATGACAAAGTAAAGTATAAGTACATGATTGCATGCAGATGTGGATGATTTATGTTTGTGATGAATATGATGAGATATAGAAGTGCCTATGTTGTTGCATTAAGTATGGGAGTTTGGAGGATTAAATATTGGGAGTGTAGACACCATAACTCGAGGTAGCCTAGATTAGAATTACATGATGAGGAGGAGATAGTATATTTCAGATAAAGAACACGGATCTTGAAGCTCCGATTTAGATTTTTTCACAATTTTCATGAAAACTTTATGATTTTTCAAGTGTTTTTGGAGGTTTAAACAATAGAGCATAAAAGACCTTGATTTTAGGCCCTTAACCATGATAGACGGTCGTCTATCACGTGAGGGATGGTTGTCTATGACCAATTCCCTCTTGTCCAAGTTAAATTAGGGATATTTTTATAATTTCAATGGTTTCATATGAAGAATGGTTGTCAATCATGATGGATGCCTATTTATGGGTGTATTTCTAGAATTCTCACATTTTTCAGTTTTTAAAAATGGAAAGATAAGTATTTTGGGATTGGCCCAAATTTCAGGGAATCAAAATCCTTCTATGCTTAGAGAGTTAGAGTTGGAATGTGACCAACTCCTCCTTATGTATAAATCAAAAATATTAAGGTTTTTGAAAGGGGGAGACCTTTTGAAAGAAAAAAAAAAGAACTAAGTTTTATAGATTGTGAAAACATTGATTTTCTCCTCTCTGGAAACAAGGGTTCACATCATTCTTCAACAAAAAACATACACAAAAAAGATCATTGTTTTCTTGAACATTATGTTCTAAGGATCAAAGTTGGGATCTAGGTTTCAAATTTCACAGAAATAGAATATCTTCTGAGGGTAATATTCTAGATTCACCTCATTTTCTCTCTAGATTCATTCTCATTTTATAAATGTTGTGTAGGATATTATATATATGTTTTCTTGTGTTATTTATTTAGATTTGCACATTTAACTAAATGCCATGTGGATCTAAATCTATTGATGTGTTAGAATAATGTACTAGGATATTAGTTCCTCTATGAATGCATAATTTATAACTTGTTTTTAAGATGTCTCTTAGTTATTATTTTTATTATTGTTTAGCTAAAATGTGATTTAGGACTAGTGCTTAGGGTTTGGCATGCTTTGGATCTATAAAATGGCACATCTAGGGTTTATTTAGAATCTCAGTAAGCTTTTTGTTCGATTTTGCTTTCTACATATGTCCATTGAGTGACAGACGGAAAGAAAGCACCACAAATGATAGAAGGGATGTCGCAATATTTTCTTCTCGTCCGATCCCTCTTTTTGTCATGGGCATCCATCACCTTTTAGAGGCATCTACGGCCATATTTGTGTCTATTTTTATGTATTTTTCAATCTTTTTATTGCTCTTTATGTCCTTTTCTTGATATGTGATGCCTGAATCATTTTTATGCACCTTTCTGTAAATAATTTTGTTTTTATGTACATGTTTAATTTTTATGTTATTTTGTATGTAAATACTTCTTTTTTATTATTGGATATTCCTTTTAAAATACTAATCGATTGGTTTTTTATGGTTTGTTTGATCGATTGATCTAATATGCCTTTAGAGTACTCTAGAGAATAATATTTCTTTGGGAGTCATGCCTCCCCTTGGTTGGTTTGCACTTTCATTGGCTTTATGTCTATTTTGCTCTTAAATTTATTTTAATTAGTGTTTGCTTAATTTTAAATTTGGTTGGTTGTTAATTTCGGATGTATTTGGTTTAAGAATGTAATAGGTAGTAATAAAATTATTTTTTTGCACGTTTAAATGAAAAAGTCACTTAAAATAATTTCTATTAATCAATTTGGAGTCATTCTCAAAAAAAATGGACCAATGTCTGATTTTCACTTTAAAAATCATACAATTAGAAAAATAACTTTTTTTAATATGCATGAGAGAACTAATATTTTCAACCAAAATAAATGCCTCAATTTATATAAGATACTTTACTTTTCTCTTTAGATGATTTGCTTCTATAATAATTTAAGTAGTCGATTTAATTTGCTTATTTATTTACCACTTTTATTATTTGATTGGCATGACTATTTAAGTTATTGCAATGCATCGTGTTAGAGAAGAGAATGAATTAACGTCTGAAATTCAATTATAAAATAACACATAACCGAGGTGCCAAGAAAGAGTGACATTTCAAACACTAATCTCTATTTAGGCATAAAAAGATTAAGATTCATTTTTCAATATTCTATTAGGTGGCAACTTCATGACACCTACCTTTTTAAGCCTATAGTAGATGCCTTAAGGAGTTGACTACCAACAATAAATTGGACCTCTATCCCTTTTTATTGTGAAGTGGCCAAATTTTGTGTTATAGTAAGCCTCTCATCTGATCTTGGATCCTAAAAGCGGGCCTTTAAGAATCCAACCAAAAAATGATAGTGGCTCTGACATGGTTCACAATGGCAACTCCACTAGGGATTAAAGAGATCTTGATCCTAAAAGCATCTCAGTTAAATTTTCTTTGTAATTGGATTTTTTCTATTAATCCTATCTCTTTTCAAAATTGTATACATCTTAGAGATGTAAAATTAAGTTAGACATCCCTTTATAGCCTCGGTGTTATCCTAAAATATACCCTACATTCACTCAGAGATGTCAAGGAGAACCCCTAGTCCCAGTCCAGTACAAAGTGGTATATAAAATGGTGACTTGTCGATCATTATGCTTGTGATGAGCTAGATCTATTGGTAGGGACCATGCTTGGGTAGCCCTAAAGTTTCATAACCTTTGACTCAAGCCTATGTAATGACAATAACTACTTTCCCTATGTTGTATAACCATAATAATGTTTGCTTGCTAAATTGACCTTTATGCATTAACTAAACTTAAACAAATTAAGAGGGTACCGATCAAAAGCTACCATGCCCCAGTGAGCCCTACCCGATTTGTATGAGTTAGTCCAAAATACATAAGGGTTAAGACCCATATGCTTAAGCTTTCAATTAGAAAAGGTTATGCTGTCAATTTTTTATCGTGCACCATACACGCTCATCGGATATCCTGTTGAACCACGAGCTTAACCCACCTAAGGAAGAGACTACACGATCTCCTGTGTGGGAGTAATAAGGTTGGAAGGCTTTGTCTATGCTTGTGTGTGATTGTCATTGAAGTCTAATGAAGCATTCATTTCGTTCATGTATCTCGTACATACCATACTTATACATCATCTATCATGCAATATTTCTAAAGTTTGATTCTTATAGCCATCATAAATTCATCTAGGTGGTCGAGAGGGTTAGATGGTCGCCTAGTTCGGAGATCAATATTTGAGTTGTAAGGGTCAAGCTCAAGTTCAAGGTTAGAATTAGAGGTCAGTATTAGGCTAAGTCTAAGCCAGTTGTCAAAAAGTAGTTAGAAAATAAGGTCAAAAATGGATGACGAACAATTAAATGAGACTGGGAGAGTTACTAATGAGACTATAAGGTTTGTGTCCCTAAAATAAAGGCTGAATGCTTCTACTTCATGACCTTCAATGATATGAGATGAATTGGATCAATGTTAGATAGATGGCTTCAAGAGTTTAAGGAGAGATTGATGGCCATGATTGGAGGGTTGGTGGCTTTTTCAACACCAAACACTAGAGCTCAACCTGCAGCACCCGTTCATGAGATAGTTGAGCCAATGTATGTTAGGGATGCTACCGTGATAGATGTTACTATGCTTCGAGATCCGATAAAGAGGGAAAGGAGGCATGAGCAAGATAATGATTACATTAAGGAAAATGATGACAACACATTCTTCCAATAAAGAATATGAGAAGCAGAGATCCTAATGCTAAGGATTAAGCCTTCAAGAAAATGGAAGAGAAGGTCAAAGTGATGTCCAGGTTACTATTTACAGGGAGGGGAAAGAACCATGAGTATCGAGATTTAGATGGAGATGAATCTCTTCTTTAAAGGTTTAAGATGTCTGACCTACCAATATTTGATGGTACTTTGGATCCTTTAGCACATGTTAAGCAATACACACTAATCATGAAAGGCACCACCTTGACCAAGTAGAAGGTGGAATATTTTTGTCTAAGTTTAATAGGGCGCACAATTAATTGATATCATGAATTGGATAAGCACACTAAGGTGGGCTGGTATTTGTTGACTAAGAAGTTCCTCAAGCAATATGATTATAGTACCAAAATGTAAGTCAACCTTAAATACCTTGAATTGCTCCAAAAAAAAGCATGACAAGCCTTTTCACGAGTACCTCACTAAATGGGGGAATCGAGTAATGTAATGAAGAGGAAGCCTGACATAGTTGACCAAATTAGGCTCTTCATCTAAAATGCAAGTCCTTATCTGAGGGATAGCCTAAAGATGAAAGGTCTAAAGGATTGAAAGTCTCTGAAAGATATAGCCATAGAGGGTGAAGGAGAATATTTGGCAAAAAAGGTGAACAATGAGGGTGCTACAAGGATTTTTGGCAATAATAAAGAAGTCAAAAGTAGCAGTGGGGCAAATAGAATTAGAAAGATAGCTAAAGTGTCTACTACACAGGTTAATCATAGGTACTATTCCAACCTCGGTAAGTCACTATCTTTGGTGTTGGACCAGTTGAGCAAAGAAATGAAGCTTCAACCATTGCCACCAAGACTTGTGAAGAGTCAAAGATTTTTCCATCATAAGAAAGATCAGTACTGTGCTTACCACCAGCATACTAGGCTTCTCACCGATTATTGTTTCACCCTAAGGAATAAGATTCAGTATTTGATAAATAATAAACAATTTTCAGATCCTAAAAAGAGGTATAAGAAGAAAAAGGAAGTATGCAATGTTATACAACCTATGGTGTTTATAATCAGATCTAATATGTCTGAGTGGTATGTCATGAGAGACCTATATAGGAATGGGTATTTGGCCATTACTCGTTCCACCCTTAAAGGAACAAAGCCAATTGAATGAGATCAGTCAGTTTCAATGATTGATTATTGGGATTCCCCCCATTGAAATTGAGGATGAAGAGATTATGATGTCCATTGATATTTAAAGTTCAGCTAGTGAGAGTGAAGAGGAAGTGAGGGGAGCGAAGAGAGTAAAAGTGGTCACTAGAAGTGAAAGGGTGGCTCTAGAGATTGAAAGGAACCCAACTTTTACTATAGCTCTTACAGAGAAAGAAGCTGTGGTGAATCAGATAATAAATAAGCTGAAAAAGATACAGGCCCATATCTCTATATGGGATTTATTGGGACAGTAGGTAGAAGTTGGTATAAGCTTTGAGTGAGTTTACTATTGCCACTACGATTTCACATTCTGAGTTATTTGATTTAGTCAAGGGTGGAACAGGAGAGAATGTTTGTATTCTAATGTTGATTTGCTTACTGAAGGTAGAAACCACAATCACCCTCTCTATATCGAAGCTCAAGTGAATGGAAAACACACAGCATGTGCGATGGTGAACGATGGATCTTCCATCAATATTTTTCCTTTGGTAATAATTTCTGCTTTCGGGCTAAATGAGAGCTTGTTGATCAAGTTTTTTTGACCATTTTTGCTTATGATAACTTCAAAAGATAAACTACTAGGACCTTTAAGGTTGTAGTGAAAATGAGACCTATTGAAACCAATGTTGAGTTTGTGGTATTGCCAATTCCTACCAATTTCTCTATGTTACTTTGAAGACCATAGTTCTATAAGTTAGGTGGGGTGTCCTCTAAGCTGCATCAGATGATCAAGATACCTCATGAGGGTCAAGTGGTCACCATCAAAGTTGCAAGGGAGAACCAGGTATATGTGCTTGCGATAGCCAAGCAACCTTTAAGTGGATTTCATGTTTTTGTAATCAGTGATGAAAAGGGTAAACGTAGCTTTGCTGAAAGTCCACAAGTGATCAATATGTTAAAGGAGATGAAATTCTTACTTGGGATTAGTCTGGGTAACAATTCTCAAGGGCCATAAATTTCTATCACTACCCAAGGTCAAAAAGATAGGAAAGGGTTAGGTTTTATTGGTTCTAGTGAGAAGAACAAAAAGAAAGAAGCAACAAAATGAATTCCCCATATTTATCAGAGCTTCATGCCAGCTTCAGAGGTCTACCTTTATTGTGGAGAGAATAAGCCTCAACTGATAGAGGGAGAAGTAGTGCTGGGATTTTAGTTGTTCAATGACATCTTTGACTATGAATGAGGAATTATCAAGCCAGTTGAGGGTTTCTAAGATGAGGAGATCCTACTACACCATTCAGCTTAGGATAAAAAAGTGCTTAAAAAAATCATAATCGAAAAACTACTTTCTATTGAGGTGAAGGGCAAAGAAAAGATTGAAGCTGAAGATCCATCCATGTTGGACCTAAAAGTTAAAGAGACATCTGATGCCACCAAGTCTAAAGAAGATACTTTCATTGATATTGTTTATATTTTAGAACTTTTTGATGAGAACCATGATTTCTCTTTTGATTATATTAATAAGATGAACAATTTTGGTTACTTGTGTGATGTTTCTTATGATTTAAATATGTATAATCATGATTATAAATCATTCATATTTGATATTTAATCAACAAACAATTGTTCGTTTAATCTCAGAATAAAAGAAACCCCAAAAAAGATTTTATTAGCATCAGATATAACTCTTAATAAGAGAGAAATATTTGAGAGAATATTAAAAAAATATTATAAAGTCTTTGCCTAGACCTATAAAGATATGCCGGGAATAGATCTAGAAATCGTTGAATATATCATCCCAACCTATCCAAGTTAGAAACCAGTTAAGTAAAAGTTTAGAAGACTTAAGCAAAAATGGGCTAAAAGGTTAAAGATGAAGTTAGAAAGCAAATAGAGGCCAAATTTCTAGTGTAGGTTTAATACCCTGCATGATTGGCAAATGTAGTTCCCATGACAAATAAGGATGGAAGAGTTAGGATCTATGTAGACTCTAGGTATTTTAACAAAGCTTGCCTAAAGGATGACTTTACCTTGCTTCATATAGACGTACTGGTGGATAATGTAGCTACCTGTGCCATGTATAGCTTTGTAGATGGGTATACTGATGACCAGTGTCTAGCAAGTGTATTAGATCGGCTAGTAATATAGAAAAATAAGATTAAGATCCTGAATATTGTATCCAAAGAAATATAAATTGCTAAGAATAATATCTACATGTGAATTAAATTAATATGAAATTATTTTTCAAGTTTTTGATTTAAAATCAATACTAAATTAACTATAAAGCGAAATAAAAACTAAAATTAGACTAATATGAATTAGAAACAAATAATAACTGAAATTCTTCTGCTAAAAGAACTATCAACCTAAACTTCCAGTGCAATGACTCAAATCAGAAGAAACACAAATGATTATGAAAAAATTAGATAAAGAAAACTAGATATCTCATGCAAGACTATCATTCTAAACATCAAATTCTCTTGTTTAGGAACAATCTAATACTTAGCATAAAAATCTAGTTTTAAACTCCTAGATATCCATTAAACTCTTTTGTAAGCAAACTTAACTTCAACCTATTCTTAGTTCAACTTTTTCTAGTATTAATCTACTCTTACCAACACACAATTACATCTAATTAAGAATATAATCATGCATCAATACTAATAAACCAACCTAAGAACATGCATACCAATAGTCATGCAAAAATCAATCATCAACCATTAATTAAAATAAGTTAATCATTAATTCAATAACAACTAAATATAAGAAGTTGCCAAAAACTAAGAAATAATTAAAATTGCATTGAATTAAAGCTCAAAATAAAATCATTAGAATGAAAATATAAGGGTTCAAGTTTTCCTTAACAAAAGAAGAAAAAGTACTTACCAAACATAATTAAAATGAAAAAATAATTAGAGTAAAGAGATACAATACTCATGAAACTTCAAACTTTACTTTTGATAACTTCAATAGAAAGCTTTAGTCTTTAAGAGAATTGTAAACTAAGAAAATAAGAAAACTAAGCTAAAATTAATGTACAAATAACTAAAGAAAAATTAAAAATAAACAAAGAAAATTCATAATTAAGAGTCTCTCTAGCTATCTTTAGCTTTGGTATCTTGAACTTACTTTTATAGGCTTCAAATAAGAAGTTTTGATCTTAATAAACTTCTTAATCCAAAGAGGAATTGAATTCTACCCAATTAGAAAGTTTAAAATCGTATTTTTCTTTATGACACTCAGAAGAGTGATGAAAAGCACTCGAGAGTGAAATCATGATGAAAAAAGAGGACCAGTTTAGATAAGTGAAATTTTCTTCTTGGGTGAATGAAATTTCACTTAAGAGAGTGATCTGGGCAATCAGTCGAGCGATCATTTCACTCTGCCAAACGATTATTTCACCCTGCTGACCGATATGCTTCTTTAACACAAATTTTTGCTTTTTTTTTCTTTGTACAATTGCCTCAACTTTCCTCCTTTCTTTAATTAATTTCTTTTTTCCTTCAAATAAGCTATGAAAAATACCAAAACTTACAGTTCGAGGTAGATGGGATGCAGCGTTCTCAAAAGCAGCAGCTATGGCATTTGGTTTAAGATTAGCAGTAGAGCTTTCTTCCACTTCTATTATTGTAGAATCGGATTGCAAAAATCTGATTACTTAAAATCTAGTGCAACCTTTAAAAACGAATTGATCTACTGTTACTGGATTTTCAATATTTGAACCTGATGGAGAGTAAGAAAATAACATAATTTTCATCAGGTTCAAATATTGACGAAGAAAGCCTTGACTCGTATTTGAAGATGGCAAATCCGGCTTTAACTGGCAAATCTGGCTTTTAACCAAAATCGTCACAGGCAGCTTGTAGAATAGCAGTGGATCGAGATAGAAACAGCCATCAGCAGCTGATAAAAATAAATTTACCAACCGCTGTTGAATCAGCTGACGGAACTGGGACAGCTATCAGCTACCCATTCAACTAAACTAAACACCCCTCACATTTAAATTCAAAAATCATTTGATCCAAGTGGGAAAAATCTGTATACATGCGAGGCAAAGACATGAGATAAATGAAGAGAAGCAGATTGTTATTAGAGTTGAACCCAAGCAAATTCTTCCTTATAGCTAACACTAGCCTCACACGAGGCTGCACAAGCGTACACCACGATTGTTGCCCAATCAAGAGACTCCACATCATTCTTTACCCCAAAGTAATAAAGGATCTGAGGCAATACCTGGTACCAGTAAAAGAATAGAATTTTACTTTGCAGTATTTATGGGGAATTAAGATTTCATATCTTTCATGAAATACAAAATAATAAAAAGAAAAAGCTGGTTCAATGTGTGAAAAAGAAAAATTAAAGGGAAAATTAGCATTTTCTGTGGGCAAAAAAGAATAAATAAATCACTTATAGTGAAAATACATAAATTCCGCTAAACTATCACCATTTAACACATCATCCCTTATACAAATAGAGTGTGAGATTATTTCTGAATTTATTAAAAATATCATATTACCCCCTATGGGGACACATGGCAATTCACAAAATGAGTATGAAAATCATGCATTTTTGGCGAGCAAATAATTATAGAGCGTAATTTGACATTTTCAATAATACAAGAAGTATTGCTTACATTTTAAACAAGTTCAAATGGCTGATATAATATTTGATTAATTCAAAGGAGTAATATGCTAATATGTAATAGTTTAGAGAAAAATTATGTATTAATCCCAACTTATATTATACCATACCTGAAATTCAAAACTCATAGGACCGCCACAGTAATTGCAATTAGGTATATCAGCCTTGGATAGCTGGCCACCTGACATGGGCCATATGGGTTTGGCCTTGTCATTCCTACAATACCTGTTGAAAAATTTTATTAGGAAAAAATGAAACAGTTTAACCTTTTGAGTTGAAACAGCATTTGATTAAAATACAAATTCGATAATTATTAACGGTAACCAATATGAAAACTAAATAGATGGAGGTAACTCAATTGAAAATTAATTTTGGTTGAAAAGTAACAGTAAAACAATGAAACTGATTAATGGAGTTCATTCCACTTTTTCGGATACTTCTCGGAACAGACGCAATTTGCAGTGTATACAAACTTTGACTTCACTCTAATGCATACACAATTCCTTACATAAAAACCCTCATTGACTGATGTATTATAAAGACCCTAAATTATCCAATATATTTAGATTCCTATGAAATGAATTCCATCTATGACCCACAAACCAATATGATAAATTTCAGATATCATAGAAAATGCATCTTAGTTTAAAGAAACAAGGATTAGTTACGATCAACTGTGAATGTTCTTAATAATTTTACAATTCCTGCTTCAGATGCCCTATGCTATTAATACTTGGACTTAATATAAAGTGCTGAAAATAAATAGAGTTCCAATTCATATCAACAAGATGTCACCTCAAAACTTGTTCAGGGGCTTTGGCTATGCGGTTTTGGAAAGAGCTCCAACATTTCCTGTCATTGTCTCCCTGTTCAACAAAAGTGAAACAAACATGTAGGAGACTAGGAAAAAAAATAAAATAAAAAATAAAAATTGCTTGCACACATCCACCACAAAAGTGCAACAATTGATACCTCAAAACTGTTCATCAATTTCATGGCATCATCTACTTTGTTCCTCGATAGCAATGAGTAATCATGACCATCCCTATCAGAAGTTTCATTGTTGAATTCACTCTCATCCTCATTTATTATCTCATACTCTGGCCATACAATGTTGCTAGCAACTGTCAGAGATGCAAAATTTATTAGAGGTTGCATTATGGACAATGCACATTAAATTTGAGCATTCTTCAGTTGCCTTCAAGGTCGGTTCCATATGCTAGAACCTTACATCAGAAACAAATTGTAATTTCCACTTTTACGGGCATAAAATGTAATGCCCCCAACTACTATTTCACTTTAACATACAAAATTTAAGTGCTCGTTACATCAAATAAACTAAAATATTTTGGTAGTATATGAGATATCCATGCGATGATTGAACAACTCAAAGTTGGAAATTACAGTTTCATCTTCAATCAAATATCACAAACTGTTTGAATATCATGCACAAAGAGAAAATTATCAGAGAATATACCAACATTAATCATATCCCCTAAGCTGGTTTCAATGATATCCATATGATGATTGAACAACTCAAAATTGGAAAGTACAATTTCATCTTCAAACAAATATCATAAACTGTTTGAATATCACGCACAAAGAGAAAATTATCAAAGAATATACTAACATTTAATTATATCCTCTATGCTGGTTTCATTGCTACTGGATTTAGAATCAGGCAATGCAGAAAAAATAATTTGTTGTTGACACTCAATTTTGTGACCTGAGCGCCAGTGCATGACCTGCAAAAAGTGAGCTTAATGAGAAAATGCAATATTTGACATTGATTTCTACATTTGGAGTAACAGAATTCAGATAACTAATTACTTGGTGCTTTTGTGAGCAATAATGTGCCTTTTTGCAACTGCTGCAAATTTTATCTCCTTTCCAGGCACCGCACCATCTACAAACCACAACTAAACCAAGCAAGAATGGAAGCCATTAGATATGCTTAGGAAACAAAGGGACATGCATGTATCCAGAAGAGAAATACGAACTAACTGATGCTCGGGAAGCCAAGACAAAACAGAGGCATGAAATTTAAGTGAAAACAATATAACAAAAGAAAAAGCCAACATATTGGACAGAACTCGCCACAAACTCCAATTCCCATATGTCATGGTAAAATCACGTGAGGCTTGTTGAATGCATATCTCAAAGCTAAAATTTGATTAATGAAAAAGACCAATTTAATGACTTAGATGTGATGTTTATGGGACCTTTGATACCAATAATCAAGCATCACAATTGAAAAAAAATGAAAAAGGGCGCCTACAAGATATTGAAATTCGGGAATTATTCTGATGTCCCTAAATAGGAACAGACAAATTTTTCTATCAAGAACTTTCCATTTAGGAAATAGATAAAGAAGTGCTTAGTTATGAAAAACACGGACTTAAAAGAAAAATCATTTCGAGCAATCTAGAAAGCAGAATTCAGGGTTGCAAATAGTTTCTAGCAGGAAAACCAAAAAATTATTTTTCACTTTTAAGAACTAATACTGGTTTTAAAAAGCATCTCTGACATGAAAATCCAGAGTTTGAGGACTGGAAGTGGGAATGGAGTTGGACAACTGTATGAATGCTTGTGTTTGATTTTACTGCCCCTTGTCTTAATTGCCAATGCATCTTTTTTGCTTGTTCTTATTTTGATCATATCATCGTATGGCATAAAAACATATATACTTCCATCCATTTATTGCTCCCACTAATATACTCTTTTTGCAAGTATATCCCCCCCAAGTAGACCAATTCACCCACAACCCATTCTTTTATAATAGGACGGTTGGTTATCTAGGAACTATGAAGGGGCTTCTTTATAATAGAACTTCATAAAAGAATCAGGTTCTAAGGTCACACTGCTTATGAGTCACACCTAAGGTCCCAAAGGAATAACACTTATGAAAGAATTGTATCATACAACTCGAGTATAATTGCAATCAAATTGTTTATTATCAAATACTTAAAGATTCACAGAATCTCAATCTTTATGGAACTAAACTAATCCCAATCTTCCAAGACTTCGGACTCAAACTAATCCTAATCTTACAAGGGTTGTAATCTCGACCTCCTAAGTTAAGACTTCTATGCCATGCCAATCAACAAAGATTTGGAACTAAAACAGAATGAAATGGAAATATTTCCAGCAGACTGGAAATTACCAAAATATCACTACACCTAAAATAACTAGATATTACACAACCAATATGACTAGGGAACTAGCCAGGGTCCTACTGCATCCTTTAATGTTCAAATAATTCTCCCATCTTTATTTTCCAAGTTGACATGCAACAATTTTCTAAAAGACTTCTTTGAATGGCACAGAGAATTACATATAATGACTCAACTAGCGAAGTAGCATCAGAAAACCCTACCCTCAAGCTTAATATTCCAACTCTGACTACTTAAGCTTCCAAATTTTGCAAGGGTGGAATTAAAAATGTCAAAGCTTATAAACTAGCTCATCCCAGTATTCCCATATTTCTAAATTAAGCTGACTGGAAACCAACTTTGCATCTTTGCAAGCACATCAAATTCAACACACATAATCAAAATTCTAAACATAAATCTGAATCCAACTCCATTTACCAAGCAACTTTCAACACAAGTTTCATCATCTCACAAATAAATCTAAGTTTAGCTTATGTTCATGATGTATCAAGTCATATATGGCTTTCGGCACAGTTATCCACGATGAATTTGAAACCAAGCATTGTAAGGATCAGTCATTCGACGACTGCAATCTATTATAACACACAATATGGACCACTCAATGAATTGAAACATGTTACCTCCAGATTTACAAGGTTTGTCAGTTCCATCATGTTGTGGTGGCTCACTTGAGTAAAAAGGATTATAGCGAGGCAACTGGCAACGAAAAACCTTCACACTTTACAGAGTTTTAGATGGTCAGAAATGCATGTAAATGAAAATAATATGAAAAACCTTCATATGCTCTGAGGAGGATCAATGCTCGAATCGCAAGGAAAAGGGAACATGAAACAATGTCCACGACAAATGTGTAAAAATTACCTTCGAGATGGTGCCTCTGCCTTGTGTTTCCATTGCTCATGTTGATCTCGAAGAAGACATGGCATAGAGGGGCACATGAAGACAAATAATGTTCGATGAAATGCTGATTCCTTTTCAGATATAGGTGCATAAACCTAGGAAGTTGATGCATAACATTCATTACTCTCAAATATATTTTTCCTCTGTATTTTCATTCACATGCTAAGTTAAAGGTTGCAGAAAAGAGGTGGCAGGAGTATGTGCATCTATGTAAAGTAACTATGTGAATTTATATTTACTGTAGACTTTGAAAATAAGAATCATTCAAGAAAAGGAGGTACTCCATAGAATAAAAACAATCTCACATGAGAATAATCAAAATATGATGAAGAATGTGCCATAATATACTAAACTTAAGCACACATAATATGATAAAACAATGTACCTGAAGCAAAAATTGCAAAGGATCTCCGCATATATCACAAACACAAGACCTGCCAGATGGTAAATTCATTGGATCCAACCAAGCCTGCAATATGTAGCCAAACTTCAGCAGTTTAAACGAAACACAATGATATTGCTTCAGGAAAGAAAGTTGAAAAAATATGTTTATCCAGCAACAAATGACTTAAAAATATACCGGCACACCACCAGCCTTGCTAGGAAATAACTGCCTCAGAAGAGACCAATGATTCTTTGGCTTTTCCACAAAACCCAGAGTAACAAGTTCTCGTTCATCGTCTTCATCTTCATCTTCATCATCTTCTTCAGCGGCTATTTCTTGTTCATTATTATCATCATCATCATCATCATCATCAAGAGAGGAAATGTGGAGTCCTTTAAAATTTACAATGGAATCTCCATTCTTGCTAAAATCCAATTCCTCTACCATTTTGAAAGCACAAGCAGCTATTTACATGGAAATCTAAGTTAGCAATCTAATGAACCAAAATAAATGGGATAAAACTAACAGAAACTGATACCTAGAACAGAAAAACATACAACAAACCCTAATGGAAGCATAATTGGAGAAGGATGGTTATTAGTTACCTCATAAGGAAGAAGAGAATGAGAGATTTCATTGTTCTCAATCGGGGCATACACAGTTTGATACAATTTGGCTATTTATGAATCTCCAATATTGTCTTGGAATTTTGCGTATTTTCAAAACCAAAGATTATTATCGTCTTGAAAATTTCGGACAATTCGATATAATTTTTACAAAAATTCAATACAATCCAATTTGATTTTTCGGTTTTCTTGATACTAAACAATACAGTACAAAACAATCTAGTATTTCGAATAATTCAAAATTTTTAAAATAAATGGATATACACATAATAAATACAAGTGCAATTAAAATATTTCAATACATATAACTAAAATTTAAGTGAAGGTACAAAAAATAGGAAATTAACAACATAGGAAATTAATAAATTCTAAAGTCTATGAGTTTTCTTCATTTTTCTTTGAGCCAATTCTATATGCAACAAAAGCAATCAAACCATCAGTGCTCTTAATCGGAAAAAACAATTGGTAATCAAAGAAAGATAAATAAATACATAAGAAAGAACAAGCAATTACAACTTCTCTCTTGAGCAATTACAACTTCTCTCTTGAGCTTGCTGTTTAATAAATATGTATGCTAGTGTTAAATTGTGTTTTTTCAAGTCTCATTTATGCATCTTCAAGGATTGGCCAGAACTGGTTTCTCAATGAGCATAGGCTCCAGCTTTTGATAGCTTTAATTTCTTCTTATTTTCTATGGTACAGACTAAAGATTCCAAGAATCTGACTGAATTAAACCATAAACTCAAATGGATTCAGTCTGTTAAACTAACAAACAAGAGAACTATTTAAAACCACAACAGTATGCTAATGACGAAACAGCTGCTTTCATTAATACCAAATATACATCTATTATATTTATATCAGTCTCTTTAAGAAGATGTAACCTGCCAATGTTTCTATTCTAAACAGAGTGGTGGCAGGGAATAGAAGTGGTAGTGAAGTGGCTGTAACAATATTTATGGGTTATTTCATGCACAAATAGAATTAACTAAGACCATTATTTATTGAAATATTATATAATGACTGATTAGCATGAGACCATAACTGCCGAAAGAAAGGTCATCGGCACAACTATTTTGCTGATGTAGTTGTCAAGCTAAAATTTGAAATGTCAACATTCATATATAGAAAATGAAAATTGAACTGAACTGTAGACTTTATCAAGAGTTTGATTCTCACAATTCTCGGACACATGCTCATTTTCATAGCAAATCCCAAGATCAAAGAATGCATGTATTAACCAAGAAAAATAGACTGATCAATGCAGAAACTTTGGATTTCTCCAAAGCATTTACTATACAGTGCCACACAAATGGCTTCCTGGATTCACATCCAAATGTTTACAACAACATAAAATCTACTGGAACTAGAAAGATTCAGTTATACACAAACACACACACACTTGAGATTGGGCACTGGTATAATTTAGAGCAGACATAATTAATCAAATTAAAAGCCTCAAATAATTTACAATCAGAATTTTCACATTTAGCAATCGATAGAAAGCATTTGCATCAACAAATTGCCCACATTTAGCAATGCTATTAAATTGATTTTAATGGGATTAAAACAAGGAAAATCACCTGAGAAGCAGAAATGCAAATTCCAGCTGTTGTTCTGATGAAAGAGCAGTTGTGGGTAGAAGTCAATTGAAGATTCTGCAAACATACAAACATCAATCACAATTTCAGACTTCTGAAGAAAAACCACTGCAAATTGAAGTGAAGAAAGAAAAACCACCCCAAATTGAAGTGGACCAGTAGCATACCTATTCTAAGTCTTGAATTGAAGATAAATTTGGAGAGGGAAAGAGAAAACCCCAAATCTATAAAATGAACAAGAGTTCCTAATTCAGGTATTTCATTAAAGAATCAAAGGTAACAGATAAAAAAAATATCAAAATCAAAATTCTAAATTATATAATCAGACCCAAGAATTGAAGAACCAACAGATGTACCATAGTTATAAAAAAAAAATGAACACAAGAAGAACTGACCAGCAACGCACCAGTCACCAAAATGAACGGAAGAGGGCGGTGTCGACAGCCGGATGGCAGTGGCGACGGGCGGAGCACGGTTGCGAGCTAAAATTTGGTGATGGCAAATGGAGAAGCAACTGTGCGTTTAGGGGTTTTGATCGAAGATAGGGAAACGGTGAAATGGGGCAACTGACGCAATGACTAGGAGTGCCTATTTTTTCTTTTTCTTTTTTTAACTTAGAAAATTCATTTTTTAATATTTTAAAAACTCCCTCCCAAGAAATTTGAGAGTTTAATTCTTAATTTTCTCAAAAAAAAAATTAATTTTTTTATTTTATCATTTTTTAATCCACTACTAAAATTTTATTATATATAATAATTATATAATTAAATTATTGGTTTATATATTCATATGGATATCTATGTCAAAAATGAAGAAATAGTAGTTAGTGAGTAAATTAAATTAAATTACCAAAATAATTAGATAATAAGTTGTTTAGTTACATATTTTAATATTTTAATAGATATTGATACAACACACACATATATAAGTTCGAATTTTAAGCTGATATCTGGATTGAACTTGAATGAAAGCGTCCTTTACAGCTACTTCACATGTCTAAAAATAAAAAATTTTGGTGGGATTGTCAACGAGAGTAAGCTCTAACGATCAAGTCAATTTTAAGCTCAAACAACAATTTTTCAAAGTAAAATTGACCAAGAGAAAATAATACCTAATACTCAACCTATTTATAAGGATGCAAATCCTTCAGTTATGATTTAGTTTCCTAACTAGGGTAGAATCCTATCGTCAACAGAAAATCCATTTAGGAAGACATCCAATCTAATTAGGAAACTGAGCTAAGATTCCGAAATAGGCATTCTAACTATTTTAGGTAGCTAAGAGTTCTTGTCAAAATGTAACTTTCAAAAGAGACTTCACCTAGGTATTAGTTCAAATCCAGGGTGAACCAAGCAAAACATGGTTGGGCTACT
Source organism: Excoecaria agallocha (assembly GCA_037975025.1). Classification (NCBI taxonomy): domain Eukaryota; kingdom Viridiplantae; phylum Streptophyta; class Magnoliopsida; order Malpighiales; family Euphorbiaceae; genus Excoecaria; species Excoecaria agallocha. The sequence goes on from JBBPFJ010000589.1 coordinate 55,624, forward strand.
TGAGGGCGCCCGACTAAGCAATTCCATTATCATAAGTCTCCCCCAAAGTACAAGACATTTATGTCGAGGAGATGGTACATCTGCTAGGACACTAACAAATATGACACTTGATCAAATGGAGGCGTCCCTTCGATCTTTACGACAATAATCGCTAAAAAGGAGTCCCTTTGATCTCTGCAAAGGTAATAGTTGCAAAGATAACTCCTCAAGTTTTGAACAAAGCCATTAATGCAGTCAAGCTATCACCTCTGGATACATCTAGACTATATACGTGTCCTTCATTCGATGATCCTCTCTTCCTATAAAAACTTTCTTCATTTCTGCATTCTCACCTTTTGCTCTGTGATTTCATTTTCCTTTCTTATCTTGCTTTACTTCTTTCCCTTACTTCACTGCGTTCTTACGTTCTTCGTCATTTTTCCATTTTCATCTTCACATTCTACATGTTAGTGGTTTATATCCTTCATTTTACTTCTATTTTTTCCTTTTCTTATTAATCTATATTAAAAATGAGTGGAGAAGAGGGTTCAAGTGACATTAGGATCAGTGAAGGTTTATTAGATGATAGCACCCCAATCATTTCTGCTAGTAATACGTCATTAAAGAGTGTGCCAGTAAAGGTTCCGATGTTCCAAGCTCTAGTCTAAAACAAACCCAAACCAAAAAGAAGATAACCACGAGCCAATCCAAGAGTTCCAAAAATTAGTTCATCTATTAGAACTGATGACCTCTATGATCTAAGGGGGAGGTTAGGAATATCAAAGCAGTATAATCTCCATGCCCTAAGTCCTCAACTCCGAGCTGATGCCAACTTTAATTGCAAAAAGAAATTGGTTCTCTATAAGGCTAACTTTTAGGCTAGAATAATTATTCCGTTGACCAGATTTGAGGTACAATTCCTAAACTACTATAACCTCACCATTGGGCAACTCAATCCCAATGTATGGCTCACCCTATCAGCTCTGCAAAATATAGACTGTCAAGGATGGTATCGACCTCATAATTAGACTATTCAGGGCGACCTATGTGGTCAATCTTCGAGTAATGACAAAGGATCACAATTACATCCAAACTCAAGTTGGACATAGTATTTTTTTTTTAGAAAGCCAAACTAGTTGAAGAACTAAAAGAATTGCTTCTTCGTCTTATTACTCAGTTTTGATGTTTGGGATCCTGATCTTACACTGAATAACTCTTCAACTCCATAAGTTAGAGAGAAAGGTGTTGCATCTGTTGCCGAAAGAGGGGATGTTGGGTATTCCCAAAGCACATTATTTAGTTGTCCACCCAAAGGCCCTTAGCTTCATCCAGCTTCTTTTTCAACCCTATCAGGATGGTTATGTTAGTTACCTTGGTCATGCCGTTGGATTAGGGGTGATAAATTGAAGTGAATCTAAGCTGAATGTGTAACTACTGGCAAAAATTTTTGAAAAATTGAGAATCGAACTATTTTTCATTATCAGTGATAAAAGTGTGCAGAATGCCAAACTTGGCAATAATGAATTTCTGAACAAACTTAATTATGCTTATCAGAGTGATGGTTGCCAAGGGCTTAGCTTCAACCCACTTTGTTAAAATGATACAGTGCAACAACCAAGAACTTTCTCAATCCAGTGGCCAACAGAAAAAGTTCAAGTATGTCAGTCCCCCATTCTATAAAAAGGCCACGGATTGTGTAACACTCAAAATAATATAATCTAAAAATAATATTAAGTGAATTGGAATTTATGAATTAAGCTCCATTTTGGACACCCAAATGAATAATTTGATAGAAAAAATAATATAAATTAAACGAGAAATTAAGCAAGTGGGATGGGTTTAGAATTGAATTAATTAAGGACCCAAAAGCATAAAGTCATAGGGGAGGAATTTAGAGGTAATTAAGGGAAGAGCAAAGTGGAAATTAGCCAAAAAATTCTACCATTCTTTTTCCCCCTTTTCTCTATTTCTTTCCTCTCTTCCTCTTCTCCACCTTATGCCCTTCCCTCCCTCTCTATTTTCCCGATCTTCTTGTGAGACCCCAAAATATACCCTATGCAGACACTGAATTTTGAGGTAACTCCTAATCAGGGTTGCCCGATGAGGATTATGTTGCTCCAAAATGGCCAAATGATAGAAGCACAATGCTTTCTCTTCGGATTTTATGTTTTCAAAGAAAATTTATTTTTTCTTAAAAAATGGCTTTTTTGCTGCTCTTTTTTGAAATTTTCAGTGCCTTAAAAAGCATCTTTTCGGGTTTTCTCTTTTCTAAAATTATAATATATGTTAATTAAAAAATTGTCATTATAAAAAAATAATAATAGGAGTAAATAGAAAACTATATTAAAATAGGGGACAAATATATAGCAATAAATATTGAAATATAGTATATGTATAAAGAAATAATAGAATTAATTAATTGATGAATCCAAAATGATAATGAAAATAACACAATATATATATCTAAGAAAATTAACTAAAAAGATTAATTGATTTTCTTACTAATAAAAGATATACAAAATAATAATAATAATAATAATAATAATAATAATAATAATAATAATAATAATAATAATAATAATAATAATAATAATAATAATACAATCATAGCTTTTATGGATAATTATGTAGGGAAAATCAATAATTAAAATAAATAAAAAAAATTAAAATAAAAAGAGATTTTTTGTTTAATCCTCATCTGGAGCATTAAATACTCCAAGATGAGATGAATAAGGGGGCAAAATAAAGAAAATAAAAGAAGAAAAAAAAGAGAAAAGAAGAGAAGCAAAAAAAAAAGACAATGAGAAAAAAAGAAGCAAGAAGAAAATAATAAAATAATAAAAAGAACAAACCAACTTCCCCTGTTTTTCCAGCAAAAAACAAATCCAAGGGCAACATTTTTGAGCCCCAAAGATTGTAAATCTAGTATTTAATTTAAGTTTTGCCATGTGAATATTTATTTTTTCATTTTTGTTGTTTAAATTTTTTAATTTTGATTGCTTACATTTAAGCTTATTAATTTGTTGTTAATTATTTTTTTTGTGTTCATTTCATGCATTAAATCATGTTAATTAATTAAAATCTTGTAAAATTTAGGTAAATAGCTTAATTAGAAGGTTACTATTCATCATCTTTTGGCTTGAGTCATAATTTAATTCTCATGTTTCTTGGTTTAATTTGTATTTTTCTTGTTTAAATCATGTATTTATGTATAAAAACGAGTTTTTTTAGCCTTTTGTGCATTTAAATAAGTTTAAATTGAGTTTTTAGGAATTTCATGATTTTTCGGCGTGTTCCAGTGGCTGGACACATTTCTAGGCTGATTGACAACCTTAAAAGCCATTTGTTCCCATCGCTAAGATCCAAGCGCTTCACTGCACACTACTTTATTCATGCCTTACTTTTTTTGTCTCTTAGTGCATCCTTTTTCACTGTAGCTTAGACCTAACTTCTCACTTTTGATTCACAAATAATTAGGGGTGAGAAAAAAAAAATCAAAAATATGATTAATCGCAAAATCGATCCGAAATCGAATTAATTTTTGCGGTTAACCGATCCGATGGACTCGATTACGATTTTTAATTTTTCGTTAATAGTTGGAATTTAGATTTTTAAATACCGATTAACCGATCTATATATATATATATAATTTTTATTTCTCTCTAAAATTATACTTTAAAATTTATTTAAATTATATTTTTATTTTTATACCTTAATTTTTATATTTTCCTATAAAATTTTATATAATACTTTAAACTAAATGTATATTATATCATTCTCTTTAATTATATAGTAATATTTATATATAGTATTCGACTAACTTTTATATATTTTTTATCATATATTGGTATTCATATTTTATTTAATAGCATTTAATTACATTTTCTTATATTTTAGAGTTTATATTATAACATTTAAAATTATTCAAAATTTTATTTGACTTAGAATTAAATATAGTAATTTTCAATAAATATCAAATCTATTTTATAATATTAGCTATTAATTTATAGAATGTGAATTTTGGCTAGTAAATTATATTTATTTTGAAATTTTTATATTAAATTACTTTACATAATGAAAATTGAATTGAATTATGTCTTATTTCTTTATATAATTTTATATTATAAATTTTAATGGTTAACCGAAAAAATATTGGTTAACTAAATCGAAACCTATAAACTGGTTAACCGAATATAACGGATTGGTTAATAGTTTGTAATTTTGTAAAATCGATATTAATGGACTGGTTATTTTTTTTTTTACTTATGGACTAGTTAACCAGTTTATGCTCATCTCTACACATAATTCATTTAAATTCATTCTTTCTTTGTCTGTGCTTCTCTGTTTTTTAACATTATATTAATTAATTGTTTTTTATTTTTATTTTATTACATTTATTAATTGTTTTGGTTTATTATTAATTTGTTATTTTAATTTCATTATTTGTTTGTTAATTATTTTAATAATTTAGTTTATTTACTAATTAATTAATTTATTATATTAATTTTTTAATTCTTTGCTTGTGAATTAGTTTATTCATGTATTAATTGTTCTAACATATTTGTTAATTTGTTATTTTTTTTATCTAATTGCTAATATATTTTATTAATGTTATATTTTATATTTGCATTTGTTAATTATATTAATTAATTAATATTTGTGATTAATTGAATATATTAATTTATCCTTTTCCTTTAATTTATAATATTGTTTATTAATTTCCTATATAATGCCATTTATTTATGTCTATTTTATTAATCTAATTAGTTAGTATTTATAATTTAATTGTCAAGTAGTCTATTTATACAATATTTAATTTGCTTGATCAATCATTCTTTTATTGTCAATATTATTTCTTAGCCTTTATATAGGGCTCTCATTAAGGTAGGATTTAATTGCCTTAATTAGGAAATATTAAATTGGTAGTTATAATATTTAGTATAGGAAATAATGGAGATAATTAATATGCCAGTTGCCAAAAATAAATAAGGTAACTTCCTATATTAATGTCCTCAATTAATGGTAGATTTTTTAATTATAGGAAATCCTAATATGGAACTAATTCCATGTATATTATTTCCTTCTCCAATATATACTTACATATGTCGGGACCAATTTATCATCTCATCAATTATGGGCATATCCCAAACTATTTCATTTAATGCTAACATTTATAATTGTCATTATTAATATTAGCATATTATTATCATTATTGTTATTATTCTATCCATTTCATGTATTAATCTAATTATTGTATTTTATTATCCACTAATTTATTTCATTCATTATTGACCAATTATTTTTTCCATCATATTTTAATATGCACATCACCATTTCGAGTTGGGATGGATCATGCAACGAAGCATAGACTAGGATTTACTTTATTTCCTTATCTCTTATTTTTATTATTAAGGCCTGTATTATTTAATGTCTTTATTAAATCGATTGTAATAGTTTAGCAAAAATGGATTTTTACACACTCTAATTAAAATAACACCAAAAAATTTTTTATTTAATTAAATTGAATTTTTCTTATAAAATGAACCAATATCCTATTTTATTCCAAAAATCACACAAAAGAATTTCATAAATATGCCCGAGGGAACCAATATTCCCATATCAATCAATAATCTGATTTATGCATGTTTTACTTATATTATTATTCTTAAATATTTTGTTTGTCGCACATAAATGGTTTTTCGAATGATAAATTAAATGCTTCCCAAATAATTTCTACTTTAAATTAATCAATTAATGCGATTTCCTTTTCCAAAGCCGAGAGATCAATTATCCTATTTTTATCCAAAATACACTCAAAATGCCACCTTTTTGTAAATATGCATACGAGGACCAACGCCCTCATCAAAATTAACATCATGAACCAATTTCTCGATTTATGTATGATTTATCTTTATATTTATTCTTTAATACCATTTATATCATATTTTTATAGCTTTCATATACGTACTTTGTTGCTTTTCCAACGAACTTGAATGCGCCCTTATTTTTCTATACATGATAACTCATGTGAGAGACGAGAAAAAATTTATTAATCATTAAACTCATTTATATAACATAAACTAAGGCTATAAATAGGAGTGAAATCCGAACTCTCTCTGGTTTCAATATCACAAGGTATTAAAAAATTACTTTTTTAATATTTTTTGGGTGGCGACTCCTAAACTTACGCCTTGTGATGTTTAGCACATGTCTCGTAAGTCAGTCATTAGTAAATAGATAGGGATACTCTAATATAATGTCTCATGCCTTTTGGAGGCCTGAGTGCATTGCATGTTGGACCGAATCCCTTTTTATTACAAAGCAATTCGCTTTCATGAGTTAAGTGATAATTGTGAATTATATTATGTTATTTGTGTATTTTTAATGTGTTTATTTATGATAATTTAGTGTTTATTTAGTTAATTTAGTGTTTAAATTCTTAAGTTAGCATTTTATGAGCTTAATTATTTAATTTGGTGCTTTTAGGTGTGTAATTAAAGAAAAAAATTATAAGGCCAAAAGTGTAATTTCAACACTTAAATTATTTTTAAGGATCCAATTTGCATCGTGTAGTCCAGAGCCTAGCCACTCGGTGGAGTAGTTTCCCATTCTATCGAGTTAGGCATTGAAGAAAGAAAGCCAGGAGGTAACCACTTTGTGGAATGAGTTTTTCACTTTATATAGTAGTTAAAAGAGAAGAAGACCATCGGTGGAGTGAGTTTTTCACTCTACCGAGTGAAATGTTCTAAATACACTTAAATTCTTAATTTCTTCTGGAAAAGGAAGTTATTTAGTTGCATAATTTTCCAATCTTGGAGAGTTTTGACTAGACAAAAATACCAAGTTATAAAAGGCAAACCTAAGCATTAAATTAAGGAGAGCAATTATACAGGGAGTTCTTTAGTTAGTTTTTAGGATTTTTATTATTTTTCTTAATTTTTATAATGTAGTTTAGGTTTAATTTTTCTTAGTTTAGTTTTCAATTCTTGTAAAGACTCAAGCTTTCTATTGGTGTGCTGAGAAGTCATCGAGAACAAGTTTGAAGCTTCATGAGTATTGTATCTCTTTATTTTTGTTTTTCTTTTGTTTCAATCATGTTTGGTGAGTAATTCCTTATCCCTCATACTTTTATTGTAAAAACTTGAATTTGAACTTAATTTTAATACAAGTATATTATTTCTTAATTTCATTGCTAATTCTTATCTTGAGTTATACTAGCATCCGATCAAGTTTTTAGCACCGTTATCGAGGAATAATGGTGTTATTTGTATAATATCTTTATTTGAGTTAGTCTAAGATTTTTATCTTATTTTTAATTCGGTGTTATTCTTTGCAGGAAAATTTTTAAGCATTTACAATATGATGCTTGATTATGTTCAAGATGATTAATTGGTTCTTTTGAGGATAAAGATGCAATAGCTGCAAGATTTATGGAGGGAGATGCAAGAACTGAAATATTCGTGTCAACCTTTAATAGTCTATTCACCACCATACTTTGAAGAATCTTATTCTCCATGGGTTTTGCAAGAGGCTAGTCTGAGAGTACAAATGGAAGATTTAAAGAGAGAGAAGCAAGAGCTGTAATATTCACAAGAGGCTAGTATCTCCAGAATTTAAGCTCTTCATAAGTTGCTTATTAATAAGGAGAAACAGTTTTAGGCTAAAAAAGAAGAATGAAACGCAATAATTAAATCTCAAGAGAAGAAGATCATATACCAAGAGACTATATTGCAAAATCAAGAGAATATGTTAAGGATTCAAGAGCATTTATTGAGAGATCAAGAATTGGGAATTTGGAATCCAAGTTGCAATTCTTGAGTAGTTTTATAAAAAGTCAAGGTGGTGGTAATAATAAGGAGAAATTGAGTCATGTGCCAATGGTGGATAATATAAAAATTGAAAACGGGATGCATCAATCAATGGAGGAACCAATCATGATTGAAGATAAGTTTTATAGCTTAAAAGATGAATTTCATTTTCTTGTGAAGGATTTTACACCAAAGGAGCAAAGAAGTATTCAATTCTCAAGTGAAAGTACCGAATTCAATCCGTTTGAAGGATTTATTAAGGCTAGAAGAGTTGGTAGAGTTTATTTTTGAAGAACTAAATGAGGAATCATACTTCATCGAAGACATGGAATTCCCATCTTTAGTGAATTATGACAAGTTTCTTCTATTGATGGCAGAAAATGAGGAGCAAAATCTAAAGAAACCTATATTTGGATCACGAGTTTGGCCTTCAGAGAATAACATAAGTCGAGCTGGAACTCAATAAACTAGAACTCTTCTAACCTTTGTCTTTAAATTTTCATCAAATTTTTTTATGAGTTGTGTTTTGTTAGTTATTTTTCTCAGTAGCTATCTGTCTTGTTTGTGGTTTAATTGCATAGGTTTTTAGAGTTTAATTTATGTTTTCATGTTTCTTAACTTTATTATGATTGTGTTTGTCAATTCATGAGTTAAGAATGAGAGGTTGAAAAAAAAGCTAGAATTAAGTTAGGGAGATTATTCTTTTGAACATGTTTTTTCTATGGAGAAGTATGATGTTTCATTATTCTTTGTGTGCTTCATGAACATAGGGAGAGTAGTTGTATTTTAAGTTAAAAGTGGGTTTGAAATGCAAATTAACAGATGTTATGTTTCATATTAGTATTCATGAGTTGTTGCATTTTGAGTTAATTTTGCAAAGAGGAGAGAATTACAAAGTCACTTTGTTCTAAATGATTAAGTAAAATTGGTGGAGTTAGTTCATAAATGATTTCATTTATTGTGCAATGGTATTTTTCATTTAAGTTATTTGGTGGAGTATTACATATTGTAGAGGGCTTAATTTATCATGAATGTGTTGAAAATTAAGTGAAAATCAAGTTAGAATTAAGTTTCGGAGTTGTTAAGCATGAAAGAAAACATTTGATTTTTGCACTTTTGGTCCAATGGCTACCCACTCGGTAGAGTGGATTTCCACTCCATCGAGTGGCCTTCACGCACTCCATCGAGCATTCACACACTCCACTGAGTCCTTGAAATATTTGCTCACTGCCTTGATTTCTTTAATTTGTGTACTTCCTCATCCAATATCTACCCCACTCGGTAGAGTGAGAAATCACTCCACCGAGTGCCCCACCCCTACTCCACTGAGTTCCCCTTATAAAATGCCCAATTTGCCACACTTTCACCCAAGCATACACCACTCACACCACTTTCACTTCATTTCACTCTCACCCTAAGGCACTTACATCCAAAGTTAGTTATTTTTTAAGGGATTAAGAATAAGGTTTTGGGTAGAAAAATTTCAGGAGTTTCTCGTAGCTTCAAAGCTTCGAGGAGCGTTGCCCCTCTGGAATATAGTAAGGGGCATCGTCCCTTAACCCCACCCGCTAAATGGCTAGTAGATCGCCATATTTGTCTAATCCTAGCGCCTTATATCTAGCTCCACTCACCTACCCTCAATAATAATTACAATTCAAACTTGTCGATTGAACCATAACTATCCAATTTACTCTTTACTTAATAAAAATTTGGTAGTATAATGTTTTAAAAACTTGCCTATCCAATCCTGAAAAATAGACAATCTATAGCCCCTCAGGGCAAAATAATTCATAGCAAAATATACATACATTCCAATCATCCATTCTCATATCAAACACACCTATTCAATCCCACTTCCTGTCAATAATTCATAATTACATATACTTCAAATACTCATTTATTACAAACCAATTCTTTACTTCAAAATAGCTAAATATATACATACCAAAACACAAAATAGTTTCTAACTGTCTCTTTCTCTTTAAATTTTGCTCAACTGTGTCATTATGCTCCAATTACTCTTCAGAACCTACATATAATAAATACTACGTGCTAAGCATTAAATGTGCTTAGTGGTGACTATAAATCAAAGATTTTCCTAAACATGCACAACCTGCATTATATATGCAAAATTCATTAATTTTCTATCAAAAAATAATTATCAATGTACTTTACATTCAATACAGATTAATACCATTACTTTGATAAACTTTCAATCTAGTCCTTAATTTTTTTCATTTAATTGCAAATTGCCCTTTTTATATTTTAATTACAAAATTGCCACTAGATTACTTATTTTCACTCTACATTCATTTATTGGCATACCAAATTACCGTTTATTTTAACTTTTCATGCAAAATTTCATTTTAATCCTTTCAATTCATAAAAGTTCATTTTCAGGCTGTTTGCTCACTATTTCTTTCCATTTTTACCCTTTATTCATTTCTTTATCATTTTTACTCACTAAATTCACTATTTGGGAAAATTACCATTTTAGCCCTAAACTTTTCATTTCTTTTCAATTAGGTCATTTTTTCATTCTAAACTTTTTTTACTTTACTTTTCGCACTTTTAACTTATTTTTATCATTATGCCCCAGTACAATCCCAGCAAAAATCTTTAGATCTTATATGCAAGATGTAAACTTCACAAGCCTATAGTACAGACTAAAAAATGATTTCCAAGTACCATTTCTTCATAGAACAGAATATAAAACAGATAATACATATACTATGGGAGATCATTATGATCTTACCATAACAAAGCAAGTTGCCATGACTTACATTGCGGTAAAGGTATCTATATGACTAGCCAATTATATTCTGAACTAGATTTTGACTGCCTGACCTCTACTAAGGGCAAAATTCACTTATTTCAAAAATCACTTTTCACATATTTACATTTTTAGTAGCTTTTTCCTTCCAGTATATTGGTCATTCAACTTTTTCATCAATTTTTTATATTTTATGAATTACTTCACTATAATTCAACAAATTTACTTATTACATAATCTAATTTCCTTTTAAAAAATATTCACATAAATTCCATAAATTCTAATAAAATTCATGGATGCAATATTTCATTTTTATAGTTATTTTAAGGCATCAAATATTAAAAATACACAAAATACACTTTGGTTAACCTTAGGGTTCCATTTGGCCATGTGAGATAACCCACCTTACCAATACTTTTAAATCAATTTAAGCATTCTAATGGTCATATTCAAGGTGTATAATCACTATTCTAAGTTCAATTTCAATTAAGCATGCATTATACATAGGTTTACCTAAGTTACATAAAGAAAAACCATACCAAAATGAGGGAAATTGATGTATTTCATAGTCACTAACCTTTTTTACTTACTTTATCTTCCTTAGGCTTCCTTTTCCTTACCTTTAGCCTTAGAAGCTTGTCCATCACCTTGAGAATCTACAAGGGGCCGAATTCTTTATCAATAAAAATACTATGATTTCAATCTTTTATGCTTAAATTAACATCATAAATGGACTCTAGGCACCTAAAAATCTTGTAGGCATCCTTAAACCAAATTAAAACCTTGATTTTCACTGACCTCAAATTGACCTCTTTCACACTTATTTTCACCCACTTTTCTCACTCTAATCAAAGAGTAAAGGATTAGAAAATCTTTTAGGGAGATTTAACTACACCTAGGATGCTTGGATTAAGAGAGAAAGAGAGAGATAACTTGAAGAAATAGAGAGAGAAAGTGGCTATGGTGGTTTGACCAAAGAAAAAGGAGATGAAGGATGAAGGGATAAGGATGAGACATCCAAAATATCATCTCCCACTTGGCTTATATAGTGGCTGAATGGGTTGGGCTTTGGTTCAATCTAAAGCCCACTCATTCAAGCCCAAAAGCCCTAATTAGGTCCGTTATGCCATTTTTCTGTAATTTTCTCACTTTTCAAATCCAAATCATCCCAAACTTGATTCCATCAATCTTATCATTTCTAAAATAGGCTATACATAAAATTTTAACCCAATCAAAATCCATTATTGATTTGATTCAATCAGATTGGTCTGATTTAACAATTGGTGGTGACACCAAAAAATTAACTTTTTATAGCCAAAAGATTTTACATATCATTTTAGGTAAATCTACAATTTTTTTATAATTTTTAGAACTTATTTGCTATTTTAGGTAAACCTAGCCGCTTCATTTTACGTATTTTTGACTTTTAGAGGCCTATTTGATCTCGATTTCACTTCGAATTACAATTCTGCACTAACTGTGATCAATATTTTTCGATGGTCAAATAAAATATTTTTTACCTTTTGATGTACTTTTTACCCTGAAAACATTGTTCACTATCTGGAAATACTATTCACAATTGATTTGGTGTTGAGGCCATTACATCCCCACCTTATGCACATAAATTTAGCTTTACTATTTCTTTCGATTCTTTCTTCATTGAGCTTGCCCATAACTTGTTTTGTCTTTTCTTTTGCATGTTTATGTTGCATGGATTTAATTGGTATGAGATTGTTATTCTTAAGTTCAAGTTATGTTCCTCTTGTATTCCATTTACACTTAGATTACTTGTTGTATGTGAATGATTAATTATTTCACTTGTTGTTTTTATATTTGTTGAGATTACTTTTACATTGGCTTAGTTATTTTATGCACACAATGGGTTTAATATTTATCCTGAATAACTAAGTTTAACTCTTTTGCTTCATTTTTAGTCTTAACCATCTTTCACCAATCTTATATATCATTTTACACTGACTTTCTATGTAATATCTTGAATACTGGGTCAGCCGTGAACAGTATTTTTCGATAGTGAATGGTGCTTTTGGGCTGAAAAGTATACCTGAAGGTGAAAAATATTTTATTTGATCATCAGAAAATATTGATCATGGTTAGTCTGGGGTTAAAATTTGGAGTAAAATCAAGATAAATTAGGAATCAAAAGATAAAAATATAGAAAACAAAGTGGCTATGTTTAAATAGTAACTAGGTTGATCTAGGTTTGATCAAGCCTTTAAAAATAGCAAATGAGATCTAAAAATTATAAGAAAATTGTAGATGAGCCTAAAATGATGTGTAGAATTTTTTGATTACAAAAAGTTAATTTTTTGTTGTCATTAATAATTATTGAATTGGATCGGCCTGATTAAATTGAATTAGTAACTGACTTCGATTAGGTTTAAATTTTGCATACAACCTATTTTAAATATGATAAGAATGATGGAATTGAAATCAGATTGTGGTATAAAAATTGAAAAAAAAAATTGTAGATATGCCTAAAATAATGTGTAAAATCTTTTAGTTACAAAAAATTAAATTTTCAGTGTCATCAGTAATTACTGAATCAGATCAATTTGATTGAATCGAACTAGTAACTGACTCTGATTACGCTAAAATTTTACATTCAACCTATTTTAAATATGATAAGAATGATGGAATTGAAATTGGATTGATTTGGATTTACAAAGTAAGAGAATTATTGAAAATTGCATGTTGGGCTTGATTTTGGGCTTTTGGGCTTGAATTAGTGGACTTTGGATTGAACCAAAGCCTAACCCATTCAACAACTATAAAAGCCATTTGGGAGAAGATATTTTTTTTATCTCATCCTTATCTCTTATAGCCTTTATCTTTTTCTTTCATGGTCGAACCACCATAAGCTCACTTTCTCTCTATTTTTTCAAGTTTTCTCTCTATTTTTCACCCAAATTCAAGAATCTTAAGTGAATTTCTATCTCCTTAGATGATTATTTAAGCCTTTATTATTTGATTAGAGGAATATAAGTAGGAGAAATCAAGTGGAAAAGCTTAAGGTATCAAATTGAGGTAAGTAAAAATCATAACTTTAAATTGGTTTAATGGTGCGTATAAGTGTTTTTAGGCATCTAGAGTTCATTTATGGTGTTACTTTAAGCATTTAAAAACAAAAAAAAGGTCTTTGTATTGATGGAATATTTGACCATCATAGGTTCTCCAAGTGAGGGATAACAATCCAAGGCTAAAAATAAGGAAAAGGAAGCTTAAAGTATCTAAAGTTTGTGAGAAAGCTTAGTAGCTATTAAATCCTTCTATTTCTCTTGAATTGGCATGATTTTCCTTTATGTAACTTAAGGAAATTTAGGAAAAATGCATGCATAATTGAAATTGAGCTTAGATTAATACTTTAAAACCTTGAATATGGATATTAGAGTGTTTAATTTGAATTAAATGTATGTGTAAGGTAAACAACCTTACTTGGCTGAATGGTATCCTAAAGAGAATCAAAGTGTATTGCTTGGCCGAATGGCATTTTTAGAAGAGAATTTGATTATATACATATTGTATTTGTGGAATTATTATGAAATAATTCAGTAATTAAGTGAAAAATGGCGAATTATTGTGAAATAATTCACAAACTGTGTAAAAGAAATGAAAACATTGGCTGATAGACTTACTATAATGAAAAAGCTACTAAAACTGTTAAAATTTTGAAAAGTGAAGTGAAATGTAAGTAAATATTGCCCTTAGTAATAGTCAGATGGTCAAATCTTATTCAGGATATAATTGGCTAGCCATAAGAATACCTATATCACTATGCAAGTTATGGCAACTTGCTTTTCTATGGTTGGATCACTAATCTTCCATAGTATCTACTCTGTTCAATAATCTGTTTTGTAAAAAATGATTCCAAAAATGATCCTTTGGGATCATTTTTCAGTCTATACTATGATCCTATAGGATCCACATCCTGTATATCTGGCTTGAAAATTTTCTGCTAGGATTGTATTAAGGGTATAATGGTAAAAATAAGCTAAAAGTGCAAAAAAAAGGTAACAATGAAGTTTAGAATGAATAAGGACCTAATTGAAAAGAAAGGAAAAGTTTAAGGGAAAAATGATAATTTTTCCAAATATTAAGATTAATGAGTAAAATTGATAAAGAAATGAGTAAAAAGGGTAAAAGTGGTAATTTAGTGAACAAACAGTCTAAATATGAACTTTTAAGAAGTGAAAAGTTTAAAATATAATTTTAAACAAAAAGCTAAAATAAGGACCAATTGGTAATCTTGTATACCAATAATTAAATGTGAGGCGAAAATAAGAAAACTAATGACAAGTTTGTAATTAAAGTGTAAAAAGGGCAATTTTATAATAAAATAAAAAATTAAGGACTAAATTGAAAGGTTTACCAAAGTATTGGTATTGACTTGAATTAATTGTTAAAAACATTGAAAATTGTATTTTTGATGGAAAATTTAATAAATTTTTCGTAATTAATGTAATTATGCTTGTATGAAAAATATCTTGATTTTTAGTCACCACTGAGCATATTTAATGCTTAGCACATAGTGTTTACTGCATGTAGATTTAGAATATTATTGGAGCTAAAAAGTACACAAGGAAGCAAATTTTGGAGAAAAGATATAATAGAATCATTTTTGTATTGGCATGTATATATTTAGTTAAGTCTAAAGTACAAAAGCGATATGTATATGAATAGTATTGTATATATATGAGTTAATATTTATTGTGATAGAAAATGAATTGAGTGATGTGTATGGGAAAGAATTGGTAACAAATGAATTAATTGGCTAAGTATGTGATTTTAAGAAAAAAAATTTCCCAGCTTAATTGCTTAAATTCGTAGGACTGTTTTAGTAAGGGTGTTACATTTTATGAGATTAGATCAATAGTTTAGGAGATTTTAAGATTGGCGTGGTATTAAGTGATTGATTTATGTGTATATACATGCCAATTGTTAGTGAAAAGGTGTTATGGAATCTAATGTGTACTTGCTCCTTTTTGTTTTATAGTGAAAAG
Organism: Excoecaria agallocha; assembly: GCA_037975025.1. NCBI lineage: Eukaryota > Viridiplantae > Streptophyta > Magnoliopsida > Malpighiales > Euphorbiaceae > Excoecaria > Excoecaria agallocha. The sequence goes on from JBBPFJ010000589.1 coordinate 71,202, forward strand.
ATATCTTCTGACAAAGATAGATAGATGGGGGATAGTGAGAGTGAGGTTTCCATAGGCACTGGGTAGTAAAAGGCCCCACAGTAGCAGGCTTCTTCAACAGCAATGCCACCTCCACCCCTATAGTTGGATTTTCTTAATCTGATGGCTGATTATATTCAGTAGAGGTTGTAGGCAGATCAGGCACAACCTTCTCAAGCAATAGTATAGGTTTAGCCACCAGCTCCACATAAAAGAAAATCTATTTTGGTGCAGTTAAAAAGTTTAGAAGCTGAGGACTTTTATGGGCATGACCCACTGACACCTGCTCAGGTAGAAGAATGGCTTTTCAAGATAAAGAGATTGTTTGAAATCACAAATAGCCCATTAGAAGAAAATTTTAAGGGTATTGTGGCTTTAATTCAGGGACCAGCTTTCATCTGATGGGATTCAATCAAAAGGCATACCCCAGTGGATTAGTTAAATTGGGGCTTCTTTATGGCTCAATTTGAAATGAAGTACATTGGGTTAGAGTACAAGGCAGTAATGCATGATGCCTTCTGAAGGATGAAACAGGGGAATAAATCAGTGGTAGAATATGAGCGCGAGTTTGAGCACCTGAGTGCCTATTTAGATGAGAATCAATCCACAGAAGAAAAGTTATATAAGAGATTTGAAAGGAGACTGCATACAGAGCTCAGATAGATCATTGGAACTTATAAGTATCCTGATTTAAGGGCCATGGTTGAGGCTACAATTAAGTTAGAGACCATTCAGACAAAAGAAGCTGACAAAAAGTCTCGATTTCAGCAAAAGAGGAAATAAGGATAGTCCAGTGGCAAAAGAGGACAGGGTAAGAAGTCCAGGGGATCTCCAGCACCTTAGGGTCGTTCACCAGCTATCTTAGGCCGAGGACAGAGTGGTGCACCTCATGACAAGGCTCCAATTGCATTAGTAGCTAGTACACCCCAAGATAGGGATAGTGGGGCAGTAACAGCTTGTGATCATTATTAGAAAGTCCATCCTGGGGAGTGTAGGTATTTGACTAGAGCTTGCTTTAGGTGTGGCTCGAGAGACCACTAGATTAGAGATTATCCTATATTACAGATTGCCTCAGCCACCTCACCAGTACTAGGTACCAAGTCCTCTGCATCGAGAGGTCATGGTAGGGGAGCTACCCCATCACTTTAGCTTTTAGACCAGTTAGGCAGTCATCCCAGCTTTTAGACTAGCTACCCTCTGGGGCATAGTGTAGTGGTGAACAAAGTATACAAACAATTTCCTATTAGTGCCCAAGGTTATGTATTCCTATCAAATTTGATTGAACTACCATTTCACGAGTTCAATGTCATTTTAGGGATAGATTGGTTACCCACCCACCAAGCTATAATCGACTGCAAAAGAAAAAGGGTCACTTTGAAGATTAAAGAGGGTTAGGAAATCACAGTTGTAGGTGTGAGAACCACTTCTTTTTTGATGTAATATCTGCTATAGCTGCTAAAAGATTGATCAGAAAAAGGTACATAGCTTACTTGTGTTATGCAGTAGAGGCAAAAAGAGATAGTCCAAAGGTGTCAGAAGTGTTTACTGTTAGAGAGTTCCTTGATGTATTTTTCGATAAGTTATCAAGCTTACCACCTAATAGGGAAATGAAATTCTCCATTGATATTGCTCCAGGCACTGCTCCTATCTCCATTGCTCCTTATAGAATGGCACTAGAAGAAATGAAAGAATTAAAGATTCAGCTATAGGAACTGCTTGACAAGGGATTTATTAGACCCAGTGTTTCTCCCTAGGGAGCACCTGTCCTATTTTTGAAGAAGAAGGATGGAACACTTTGGTTGTGCATTGACTACAGACAGCTAAACAAGATGACTATTAAGAACAAATACCCCCTTCCTCGTATTAAAATTTTGTTTGATCAGTTAAGGAAGCGGGTGTATTTTCAAAGATTGATCTGACGTCGGATTATTACCAAATGGCTATGAAAGAAACATATGTACCTAAGTCTGCTTTTCACACTAGATATGGCCATTATGAGTTTTTGGTCATGCTATTTGGGCTTACAAATGCACCATTTGCCTTTATGGATTTGATGAAAAGGGTTTTCTACCTTTATTTAGATTAGTTTGTAATAGTCTTCATTGATGACATCCTGGTGTATTCCAAGACATCGAAAAAACATGATAGGCATCTGACGATTATTCTGTAGACATTGAGGGAAAAGCAATTGTATTCCAAGTTTAGCAAATGTGATTTTTGGCTGAATAAAGTATCCTTTCTAAGTCATGTGATATATGTAGATGGCATAAAGGTGGATCCTTCAAAGATCGAAGTGATTCTTCAGTGGAAGCTACCTTAAAATGTTATAAAAGCGAGGAATTTCTTGAGCTTAGCTAGGTACTATAGGAGATTTGTTAAGAGCTTCAACACTATTGCACTTCCTTTGACTCGATTGTTATGGAAGCATACTAAGTTTGTATGGACTGACAGATACCAATAATATTTTGAGAAGCTTAAAGATATGCTGACATAAGCTTCCATTATTACTTAACCCAAGTCAGGTAAAGATTTTGTGATCTACAATGATGCCTCGAGAAATGGTTTAGGTTGCATATTGATGCAGGAAGGCAAGGTAATTGTTTATGCCTCCTGACAGCTTAGGACTCATGAGAAAAATTATCATACTCATGATCTAGAGCTGACAACTATTATTTTTGCACTGAAGATTTAGAGGCATTATCTGTATGGAGAAAAATGCTACATCTACTTAGATCATAAAAGCTTGAAATATTTACTTACTTAGAGGGAGCTCAATCTTAGATAGAGAATCTGGTTGGAGTTGATCAAAGATTATAATTGCTTTATCGACTACCATCCAAAAAAAGCTAATGTAGTGGCTGATGTACTTAGCAAGAAATTCATGTCAGGTAATGTGAATGCTTTCAAATGAATATGTATAAGTGATTGATAAGTGTAATTAACTGATGATAATGTTTGCAACTCTTCGGTCTATGTATATCAGTTTGAGTTTGGCACCAGATGGAGCCTTATTAGCCAAAATGCAAGTGAAGTTTGACTTTATGCATTAAGTGAAGATGGCCCAAAAGCAAGATGATCGACTGATAGAGTTTGTAAATAAATGTTCGATATATTAACAAGTGAAAGTAGAGCACCATGTTCCTTTAGGATTGCTTTATCTCGTTGTGATATCAAAGTGGAAATGGGACAGGATGACTATGGATTTTGTAACTGGATTACCTATGACTCAAAGAAAATATC
>JBBPFJ010000590.1:0-46615 GCA_037975025.1 Excoecaria agallocha
GATCAGGTCCGCCCGGGGAAACTCTTTGGCCATTAGCATCAAGAGTAGAAAACTTCTGATCGGTTTTAAGCTTGGAGCGATCAAACCCTAAGTCATGCAAAAGATTAGCACTTTTGCTATTAATGTTGGCCTTTTGGCCTTTAAGAAAACGAGCCTCGGACAAGAGCAGTACCATTGACAATGATGAAAAAATTATCAACAAAATCAACAATAAATTAGCCTTAAACAAGACTCTATTATTAGCCATTGGAGACCTCTAAGTCGGATATATTTTTCTTTGTATAAAAGAGAGAGAATTTGGTAGCAATAGATTTTCATGGAAAATGGGGTGTTTATATCCTATTTATATAGGTCTACAACTCCAATTAATCAGACAGAACACACCACTACAGATGACAAACATTAGTGGGATATAACATGCATTGTATGGACCGACAATTTTCTTTCAAAACCAGAATATATATATATATATTAGAATTTTTAAAACAAACCTTAAAGTTTAATTCTTACGGTTAGAAAAATTAATTAGTTTTATGATATAATATTGGCATGCTCAAAACTTTATCGTTAAAATTAGAAAAGGCAATAGAATATAGGGAAACCCTCAAATCATAAATAGAGATATGAATTAGTTACAATAAAAATATACTTTTTTTTCCGTCCTATTTTAAAAGATAATTTTTTATTTTTCATGAAAATTAAAAAAATAATTAAAATATCTCAATTTGATAAAAAAAATTATAGTAATTGACAAAAGTACCCTTTTATATTTTCAAGAATTTCATTTAATTTTAGTTAAAAGTAGAGAGTAATAAAAAAGAAAAATATTTTATAAAATATATAATAAATAGGAGCATATATGTAAACTTATTTTCTAAATTTCAAAAAAAAATATTTAAATTGAAACAAAATAAAATAAGAAAAATAATATTTTTAAAGTGAAACAGAAAAAGTAATATATTTTGGTAACCTGATATTCAAAGTAAAGAAAAGAAAATCCGCCATTACAATACGATTAATTTATAGAATTTTGAGACTATTAATTAGCATCACTTGAGTATCAAACTTAAAATTTTAATAAAAATCTGCAGTTCAAACAATTAAAAATTTAATTAATTTTTTTAATTGATTAGAATTTAAATTTTACATTTTATCGCTCCAAAAAATGTATTATAGAAAAAAGAACAGTGTGCATATTTCACGTAATAAAATAAAGAATTAAAGTGTTTTTTAATTAATTAATAATATATTAAAAAATTAAAGTAAGGCAATGCCAAATTCAAAATTTACCATTTTGGGAAACAATAAATGAAAGATTATAACATATGCTTTTCCATAAACTGAATAAACCTAATTAATTATAATGGAGAGTCCATTTCATTAATTTCTTTTTTTTTTTTTTAAATAAAATCCTAATGGAAATCCTATACTGAAAGACAGTAGTCTTTTGGCAGTTGGAACCAACTATAGATTTCCTTCACTGAGATTGACAGTTGCAAATGGATAGCGTTGCTTTTGACCATAAAAGAGATCCTTTCAATTCTTAATTAATTATTTATAATTATACATGTAAAAGTCGGTGTTTATTTATATCCATCCATCACATTTGTTGTCTAATTCTCTTTTTATTTACTATTAATTAAATACCATTCGTATATATAGACAAGTAACATGAGACTCTCCATCCATTTATTTTTTTAAAGAAAATCTATTTATTTATTTTATGATATCTATAATTGTAATTGTATATTATATCCGTTTATTAAAAATTATTTTTAAATAATAAAATAATATTATATAATGCAGGTGACGGCTTGACCTAACTAAGCCAGGCGTGGCTCCACGTAGGATTTGCCCTAAACTGCAGTGATGCTCATGTGGGTGTTAATACATAAAGAAAAATAGTTTTAATTTACTAGTTTATGAAATTGTATAAGAAATAAAATTTAGTCAAAAGGTAGCAAACATAGACAACGGAGTTTTTAAAATATCATTAATATCTTCAACACTGCAAAACTCTCCAATCTTATCCACATCTCACTTCTTACTTTCCTTGTTTAGAAAAGCACCAACTTTAATCTCATCATCCACAAAATTCGTCTCTTCCCATACATACAAATTAAAATCTCTATTAATCCAAGGATCATTTTTAAACAAAATAGAGTTCTCATCTCCTACACTCCATCTAATACCCTATTTTAACAATTTTTTCTCCTTCAAAATACTCTGCCAAACAAAACTTGGGTTAGATCCTAAGTGACCATTTAGAAAATTCCCATCTAAAAAATATTTAGCTTTGAAGATTTTAAAGGCCAGAGTACCCCTATTAGAAAAAAAAAATGCCGCCCCTGCTTAGTGAGCATGGCTAAATTAAAACAGTGAAGATCCCTAAACCCCAAACCTCCGACGTCCTTGCTGTTACACATTTTATCTCATGCCAACGAATGCAAACTTTTTCCCCCACTATTCTTTTTACCCCACCAAAACGAGTTCATCATCCTTTGAAGCTCCTCACAAATAGATAAAAAAATTAAAAAGACGCTCATACAATAAGTTAGAATGGCTTGAGCTACCGATCTAAGAAGCACTTCTTTTCTAGCTCTAAAAAGAATTTTGTTACTCCACCCATTAATTTTTTGGGATAATTTGTAGCACCCTCTATGCCTTTTCTCAATTCTTACTATTTCTTAATTAATTTTACCATTTTTTATTATCTAATTAACGAAAAATCGGCAATATAACGGCTTAATTTTTTTAGTTCCCAAATCTGCAAAAAGATAGAATTTACACTCCCAATCATATTTCCTCCAACTCCCAAAATTCCAGGCAATAACTCAGCACTTCTATATCATTATCCATCCTTCACACTCACATACAAAATATAGATAAAATCCATTCATACACATCACCGTTCATTATCTACGTTCAAACGTGTCAAATTTTTCTATAGTATTTATATTACAACCCATATAAATAAGTTCTCAAATTTATATATATACATTACAAAATGATTACACAAGCCAAAAATCCAAACTACTATCTATATTACAGTACATGCCATCTATTAGTCTTCGTTGCTGGGCTTGCATTCCTGTCCCTGCGCGCAGTCACAAAACTATACGCTAAGCAAACTAGTTGCTTAGTGTTGGATATATGTACATAAAATTTCACCTACTTAAATATTCAATTAAAAGTCTTTTTTTTTCTTATAATAATTTAATTAAACTTTTACTCTTTAAATAAATTCACCATTTAACCTATATACATAAAAATTATTATTCATTTATTTCGAAATACATTATTCCTATTTAATTTTAATAATTGCTCGCTTTAATGGTCGAATTACCTCTCCCCCCTTCCCCACCCTTAAGTTTGACTTTTTCTTTTTAGTTGATCAATTTTGACTTTTTCTTTAAACTAACCTATTTAAGTTCAAATTAAACCCAATTAACTTCTTTTAATTATTATTTCACGTTAATTATTCAAATTACATTTTTGTCCCTAAAATTTTCTTTGGGATGATAAATTACGATTTAATCCCCAAACTTTAACTTAATTACGATTTTACCCCTTTTTTAATCAAAATATCCATTGTACCCCTTATTGCTATATATATATATATTTTTTTTTTCTTTAGTTGACCGCTTTACCCCTGAATACTCGCATAATTACAATTTTACCCTTAATTACTTAATTAATCTCATTTTTTTCATTATTTTTCAATTCTTTTCACATTAATAATATTTTTATCATCATTATATTTCTTTTTACCCGGTATACATTAAAATTTACCATTTTGCCCCTAGTATACAACAGTGAGCTACCACTAGACTAGATAAACGGAACAGAATATCCCATACTCTGGAGGGACCATACCACTAAAGTATGATGTTCTACTCCAGTATCATATCAGAGTGAGCCGGCTAATATCAGTCCCATAATATCAATCCCATACGGTTACAATTACAATACCCATATCAGATACAACAACAAAATCAGAGATCCGTGGGGTAGTATCGTACCCCTATGGCTAGCCACACTATCCTAAAGCCCTGGTTACCCGACTGAACACTAAGGGCAGTACATTCATGATATTTTTATATCTCAATTATTCTTATCACCATATTATAATCACTTTTTAGCATAAATTATTCTTATATAAATTTGTTACTTAGTACATCTTCGTATAATTGTATTTCATACCATAAAATTTAATTAGAACACCATTCCACATATAATCCTATTTGGCCGTAAATAAAAATTTAACTTCTAAATTCTTTATTTCTCTAATTCCAAGCCAAACATGTTTTAATATTTATTTCATAATATAATATAAAGAGTTACATCAAATTCATGTAATTATCCCTTAGTTACCACACTTTCCTTCATTATGTAACTATTACATAATTAGTATAAATTCTCCTATTTACGTTTTGTCATCATAATTTCCTTCTCCACATCTTTAATTAGTTATTTATCATCAAATGCCCAATTTTATATTTTTCTACATTAATGCCCCCTAAGATACCATATTTGACCACATGACTTCCATGTCTTTTTATTTTAATTTCTTCACTTAATTAAGTTTCTAACAACTTATTATAGCATTATATCATATTACCTTAAATTATTTCACACTTACATGTAATTAAACATAGTTACATAATAAGAAATTTAGGGAATTTCAATTAAAATAGTGAAATTAAATGTAATAAACATCCACTAACCTCACTATAGCTTGTTTGGCATCTATATCTCCTTCTCCTTGCCCTTTCCCTCTTTTCCTTCCTTGTTTTCCTTTCTTTCCCCTTAATGGCCAAAAATTCAAAGAATTTAAACACCATATTATCTCATCAATTTAAGTAATATAAAATCACTAATACACTCTCCTAGTTCCATACTATATGCTATTACAATTTTCCTTTTTATTTCTACTCAAATCTCACAAAACCCTAAATTTTTATCTTAGAGTTTTTACCTTAATCACTTGATCTCTTGGCCTCTCCTTGTTGCAAGCCCTAATTAGAGTGAAAGAGGATTAATTTCTGAGTATAAGAATAAAATTTGCGGGCTGAAATCAAGAGAGAGAAAGCTTAGTTGAAGAAAAAAATGGAGAAAGGTAAAAGAAATGGTGTCTCGGTTATGTTGGAAAAAGGAGAGGAAAACGATGACCATTTGAAGTGAATTTCAGATATTTTGCTTCTTATATAGGGTACTTTAATCATGCAAAAGGAAGGGCCAAGATTCATCCATTTACTATTGAATCCAATGGCTTTAATTTTTGCCACATGTCACTCATCTAGGCACTTAGACTTATCCTAATAACTTGAGCTCATACCCACTTTATTAAAGTCATAAACTAACCATTTTCACGAAATTTTATGGTCAAATTATCTGATTTGACCCTCCGATTGACCCGATTTTGATTTTTCACTCCGAAATATGAATTTTTGATTCCGACATCGGATTGTCCTGAAATTTTATCATGAGTGCCATTATATATTATAAAATATGTGTTAAAAATTTCAACCAATTTCAACATCGTTTTAATATACTTTTAGCTTGGATAGCCTGTGCGGCCAATCCAAAACTTGAATTTTCAAAATTATCAGAATTATCATTTTTCAGTTCTCTTGATGTCATTATACTATTTATAGAATATATATGAAATTTTAAGTCAATCGAAGATCCCTAAGGTCTCCAAATAGTCAGTCAAAATCTTGATCAGACGGACGCCGAACAGTAAAATTTTCTTCTTTTGCCCTTTTAAAAGTCTATTTGACCTCAATCTCCACCTAAATTGTATCATTAAACTCTACTTAACAAATACTACCCACCGAGTCACCCCTCCTCGGGTTTTCTAGGTCGGCAAGTTTAACGAGGCATTCATTTCAAATTTTTCGGTCCTAGTCAATCCCGATTAATTCGAATTTTGACCGAGGATAACTATTCATATTTTACAACATGTTATGCAATGCAAATAAAAATTTGGGGGCGTTACATAATTTGTTCTTAAGAAAACAAAAAATGGCTCGTTTACTACGACCAATCAGGGAAGGAAGTCCTAAATATCTCCCATGATTAAGCGAGGCATTGACTCCAAGGAGATTAGAGACTACTCTTCTAACATCATTATTGACACTTGGACTGAAGAAAATCTCAAATTTTTAAAAATTTATTAACTGACTCGAAGCGTTCTCATATTTTTGTAAAATTGCCTTTACCACACTACTTTCCTCCATATTAGCTTTAAAGAAAAAAAGGAAGTCATTTGCAAAAAATAGGTGAGACACTTTAGGCCCCCGCACACTAGCCTAACACCCTTGAATAATCCTCCTATTCTCTGTATTCTTAAATAAGCTAAAAAGCCCCTCAGCACAAATAAAAAAGAGGTATGGAGAAATAGGATCTCCTTGATGAAGACCTCTATTGGAGATAATAGGGCCAATTTCTTGACCATTAAATAGAAAAGTATAACTCACATTTCTCACACACATCAACATCAAATCAATCCATCTTCTAGAAAAATCCAAAGATAGACGCATAGTCTCCAAAAACCTCTATTCAACCCTATCAAAGCTTTGCTTATATCTATTTTAAGAGCAGCCAAACCTGAACTATCCCACTATAATTTTTCATACTATGAATGACCTTAAAAGCAATAAGAATATTGTCAGTTATCAGTCTCCCTAGAACAAATGCTGACTGAGATTCCGAAATAATTTTTGGCAGTACTCCTTTGAGTCTATTAGCAAGCACTTTGGACACTATTTTATATAAGACATTACAAAGGGCTATTAGCCTAAACTCTTTAATGGTTTCTGGATTTTCAGTTTTTGGTATTAACACAACTAGTGTATCGGTCAAAGAGTCAGGAAAAATACCAGAATGTAGCCATCATTGACAGCCCTTTACCACGTTTGCCCCAATAATGCTCAAAAATTTTTAAAAGAAAGTTTAGTTTAAGCCATCTAGACCTAGATATTTGTCAAGGTGCATCTGAAAGGCTGTTTGCTTTATTTCATTTGCTGAGAAAGGGAGCAACAGGTTAGCATTGTCTTCAGCCAACACCTTCATCTCAACTAGTTCTGCAACCCAAGAACAGTCCACCTCCTCACTTTGAAAAATGCTAGAGAAGTAATCTTTGATAAGATCACCGATTCTATCACTGTCTGATACCTAATTACCCATCTCATCTTTTATAGCCACAATATAATTCTTCTTTCTCCGTAAATTTGCTTGAGCATGGAAGTACTTAGCATTTTGGTCCCCATACTTCATCCAGAACGTTTTGACTCTCTACCTCCACTAAAGCTCATCTTGTTCGAGAATCTTGTTGTATTCATCCTTCTGTAGTCGCATTTGCTCCAATAAAGCCATATGTGATCCATCCCGCAACTTGTACAAATTTCTTTCAATAGCATGCTTTTTGCTTTTCATCAAATTATCATGATTTATCCCCTATTAATTCCCGAAGCATCTGACAACATTGCTCTTTACGTCTCATCACATCTAAACACCCATGTTGCGTTCTACCCTCTTTCACAACCTTCACCACATTTGGTTCTAGTAATTCTCAAAATGAAATCTCTTCCTTCTCCACATATATACAAATTCTTATTCAAGTCAACTAACAGGGGAGAATGATCTGAAACGGGGGCTACCAGATTGTGCAAGGAGCAATTTGGAAAAGAAGAGAAGAAATTAGAATTGCCTATACCTCTTGTAAGGCCCCAAGAATGATCCTAATTGAAATTACATGATTTAATGAATTGTTATTTGATTAAGACTAATTAAAATGCATGAATTTCATAATAGAGTGATAAGGGCAAATGATAATTTCACTTGATTTAAAAATGTTTAAGGATGTAATTAAGGTAAATAATATAAGTTATGGGTGAATCTATAAACGAAAAAAAAATATGTATATATATATATCGAGAGAGAGAGAAGTAGAGCTAATTTCTTAAATATTAATATGTGTGGAATCTTTATGTGACATGCAATTTATTAGAGGGTTAAAAGAGAATTTTTCATCCTTTATAATTGTCCTAATGCTAGTTTTAAGGGAGGGAGATGACAAGAAAATAAAAGAAAAAGAAATAAGGAAAAAGGAAAAGGGGAAATCAAAAAAGAGATTGGAGTGGGGGACCGATCGGAGACGACCCCGGTCAGCGGCCACGCCTTGTGCCACCGTCCATTCTCCATCGCAGGCAGCGTTCCTCCTCTGGCCGTTCACGGCGTCAGCACCCCTCTCCCTCCGTTTTGTCCCCTTACCGTAGCTTCTCTTTCCCTCTCCGACGAACGGCGATGGCGGTTGGCGACATGACCACCACCGGAGAACCACAGCAGCGAGACGAACCTTCCGGCACCCTCCGTTCCTCACTCACTGGCAATGAGAAGATCGAAGAGGATGGTAGTCGGTGGTTCAAAGGCAATTTTCGGCCTGATGGTGAGGTGTTGGGGCATGTGAATGTTGCCTGGCGGTGACTCTAGCTTTTAGTAGACAGTCTTGGTGTATCTCCAGCAAAGCTCCGAAAAGATTCCGGTGAGCACAATAATAGGTATGGAAATTATAGCTAAATCTAGTTGTGAAATGGATTATCAGATTAGGGTGTTACACCTCCATCAAGCTTCTCTCTCGCCCAATTATTTGAAGATCGAAATCATTTCCCCGTGAAGATATAGCCACTGGTAAGTTGATCTGACAGCTTACAATCTGATATTGCCGACCTAAATCCTTCAATTAAATAGTTTGGGTGGGTTCCACCGCCTACCTTCTCCGATGTAGCAAGAAGGTCGTTGAAGTCACCCACAGCAAGCCACAAATAATCAATTGCTCTGCTCATAGCCACCTGTCGGATTAATCTCCAAGAGTCTGCTCTCCTATTTCTCTCGGGATAGCCATAGAATCCCATTAGATCCCACTTAACACCACTATAGACAAAGTGATGAAATGTTGATGATAACTAGTCACTTGGGCCTTAATTAAACCGGCCCAAAGAAAAGCAATACCACCTCCACGGCTAAGATCCCACAAAACCCAACTTCTTCCTCAACTCAGTTTCTATTAAAAAAATTATACTGGGCTTTTTACGAAGGACTAACTCCTTCAGATACTGTACTGTACGAGGATTGCCCAGTCATCAACAGAGTGCCTGACTCTTCTCCTTCTACAAATCACGTTGGAGAGGTGTGGAGATGCTATATTGATGCTGCCATCTTCTCTAGCCAAGGAAGAAGTGGTTATGGAGCTGTTTGTCGAGATAGGAATGGCCACTTTCGCTTTGCCTTATCAGGCCATGTACCGGGTATCTTCACTGCCAGAGTAGCAGAAGCCTTGGCTCTTCGGTCAGTCTTAGCTTGGATGGCTAATAATCTCTTCACTAAAGGGGTAATTTTTACGGATGCACATCAAGTTTCTCTTGCTTTTAATAATTCTTTAGTTGATCATTCATATTTTGGTTTAATTATTTTAGATTGTAAAGAACTTATTTCCCGCTTTTTAGTTGTGGATGTTCTTTGGATTAAAAGGACTGATAACATAGAAACTCATAGATTAGCTAAAGCTTCATGTTCTTTTGAATCCTTTAAATTTTGGGATGTTATTCCTTCCTGTATTTGATCTTTTTTCGAATAAAGATCATTATTCTTCTAAAAAAAACTAAAAGGGTAAAAGTGAATTTTAACACTCAACCATATTTTTAATTTTATTTTTTAAATTATTTTAATTGAATTTTACCATTAAATTATTTAAAAAATAACAAATTTATCCTTATTTCATACAAAATAAATAAATTATTAATGACATTTAATGATAAAATATACAGTTTAATAAATTTTGGGACAAAAATTATCAAAAAATATATACATAGAAAACCTCTCCAATTCAAATAGTTTAAGAATAAAAATTCATACACAAAATATAAAAATAAAATCGCTTTATTTTGAATATTTGAGGAGTAAAAAATCATTGTTATCTCCAAAAAAGAATTTGCTCCATTTGAACTCTGAATAAAAAATGTTAATGTATAAATATATATCAACTTTATCAAAGGCGATTAACTTCCATTTTCCAAACCATTGTCATGTTAAAGCTTTTGCAAATTGCTTGTTAAGATCAAAATATGAAATTATTAAATGAATATGGTAGTTTAATATCAAAGTTTTGTTGAAATTACAAGCCATTCTGCTTTATATTTTTGTAAAATTATAATAATTAATAACAAAAAAAAAGAATTATATTGAGTAGAATGGCATCTTAGAATCCATATGTAGATTGTTATTGTGAATAATTGCAATGTTTTACTTTTATAAGTTTGCTTGTTTTTAGAAAAATGAGAGTAAATAAACAGTAAAAGAAATCGAATTTCCTTTATTTTAGTGTTTGTATCAAAAAGGAAAAGTGCAATAAAAATTCGCCACTTCAAATTTCTCCACCGGAAAAAAAAGTTATAAGTTTTCTTTTCTTTCTTTTTTTCCATTACATAATCTATTAACATATATATATATATATATATATATATATATATATATATATATATATATATATATATATATATATATATATATATATATATATATATATTTTTTTTTTAAGACTAAAGTTTCTTAATTATGATGGAAATAAATTAGCCATTCAAGAGGAAGTTTCATATTTCAATTTTGGTTTAATTAACGGAATTAATTAAAGAAAAGATGAATGAACGAATATATAATTAAATAGTAGGAAAACAATTGAGTTAAAACAGAAACATGTTGAAGTGCTCAACGTGTTTACTAGTTGGTGCCAAGTCTTCACCCGAACTTCCTACAACTATTCACTTCATGTTTACGTTAGTTATTTTTGTGTCTAAGAATCATGCATGTATTCTTCTAGTTCGGTTACGTAACTTGTATCACTTTATATAAATAAAAGAACATCAATGCTGCAAAGTAATGCAGGCATTATTCAATATATTTACTCCTCTGTTGTACTCTGTTTTCTTTCTTGGTATCAGAGCAAGGTTTACCTGGGCAAATATCTTCAATCAAACACAAACCATGACTTCTCCTTCTAACACCCCTAGCTCTAGTGAATAACATATCTTTTCCAGCTTACAAAACAAAAGCTTACCCACTCACTATACCGCTATTAAACTTGACCGCACAAATTACCTTTTATGGGAAACCATGATAATGCCGATCATCAGAGGCCACAAATTAGATGGCTATGTCCTTGGCACTAAGTTATATCCTCCAGAATTTATGCTAAGGACTGCACCAGGGAGTACAGTTAAAATACCAAATCTTGAGTATGAAGAATGGTTTTCAAATGATCAGTTACTTTTGGGATGGCTTTACAGCACCATTAGTTCAGATATAGCCTCTCAGTTAATGCGGAAATCAACATCAAAAGAGCTTTGGGATGCAGCAAAAGAATTGTTGGGTGCACATACAAGATCAAGAGTTGTCTACTACAAAGCTGAACTACAGAAAACGAGGAATGAAAATGGAGGAATACTTGACAAATATGAAGGCCATTGCTGACAACCTAGCACTGGCAGGTAATCCAATACCTTTACCTTAACTAATTGTTCAAATTTTAAGTTGTCTTGATACAGAATATACTCTAATTGTCACTCTGCTCACTGATAAAGAGTCGATTTCCTGGATTGAACTGCAAACGACTTTGCTGACATATGAAAGTCGATTAGAACAGCTCAATGCCTATCAAACAGAGGGTATTAATCTGAATCATCCCACTGCTAATGTTGCACTGAGCAACTTCAGTACCAGGGGCAGAGGGCAAAATCGAGCAAATTACAATAACAGAGGTGCTAGAGGAAGATTTCGCGGAAGAGGAGGCAGAAGCAATGGAAACAAACTCATGTGCCAAATTTGTGATAAAGGAGGCCACACTACATCTGTTTGCTGGAACAGATTTGATCATAACTTTATGGGAAACTCATCAAATCAAAATTCAAATGCTCTCATGGCAACTCCTGAGACTATTGAAGATCCATCATGGTATGCCGATACTGGAGCCAGTCATCATGTAACCAACAACCCTCAGAACCTGCAACACAAGCAAGACTATAATGGTAAGAATTCTCTTATTGTAGCCAACTGAAGCAAGCTTGGTATCAGTCATATAGGTAACACAAAACTTGCAACAAAATGGAAAGATTTGTCTCTTAATCATGTTTTGTGTGTTCCTAAAATTACAAAGAATTTGCTGAGTGTATCTCAATTGGTGACTGATAACAAAGTAGATACTGTATTTAACTCTTCTGATTTTTTTATGAAGGACAAACGGACATGATTGATGATGTCAAAGGGAAGCTTGAAGATGGTCTATACAAGCTTGAAGTTATACCTCCAAAATCTAGTTTTTCAAAAAAATGATCCTGGAGTCATTTCTTTTTCAGTAAAATCAGAATCTTGTTTGAATTCATTGAGTTCTTCAAATGTGGATGTCTGGCATAGGAGATTAGGACATCCGTCTAAAAGAGTCTTGTTTCAAGTTTTACAAGAATGCAATTCTAATTCTGCGATTAATGATATTAATTTCTGTGATGCCTGTTAATTTGGAAAATCACATGCTTTACCTTTTAAAAATTCTCTGTCTCAAGCGAAACATGCTCTTGATTTAATTCACACTAATCTTTGGGGACCTGCACCGTTACTTTCATCATCAGGATACAGGTTCTACATTCATTTTATTGATGACTTCAGTAGATTTACTTTGATTTATCCTCTTAAAGCAAAAAATGATGCTGTTCAAGCTTTTAATCACTTCAAAAATCTTGTTGAAAATAAGTTTGGGACTAAAATAAAACAACTCTATTTTAGATTGTGGAACAGAATACTCACCATTCTTACAAATAGCTCAGAAGTCTGGAATTATTTTCAAACACACTTGTCCATACACCTCAGTTCAAAATGGCAGAGTAGAGATGAAACATCGTCATATTATTGAAATGGGTTTAACTCTCTTAGCTCAAGCTAAAATGCCATTAAAATACTGGTGGCAAGCTTTTGAAAGTGCTGTTTATCTAATCAACAGATTACCAACTCCCGTTCTTCACAATGTTTCACCAATGCAGAAGTTGTTTGATAAAGTTCCAGATTATTCATTTCTAAAAGTTTTTGGATGCAGTTGTTTTCCATGCCTCAGACCATATCAAAGTCAAAAGTTTCAATTTCATTCCACCAAATGTGTGTTCTTAGGATACAGTGAGTCTTTTAAAGGGTACAAAAGCCTTAGTTCCACAGGAAAAATCTATATTTCAAGACATGTTGTGTTTAATGAAAAATAATTTCCGTTTGCTAATGGGTTTCTAAACACAAAAACTGTTTCAACTCCTCTTGTTATTTCTTCACCCTTTTCATGGGACATGATGTCTAACGATTTGAGTACCAGTGCATCTTCTTCTCGTATAGATCATCAACAAGTTTCTTCAATAGCTTCACCAAATTTTGAAAGTTCTACCTCACACGCACTAGAAGAATTAAGACCAGTTGAAGTAGATTCAAGTTCTGGCAGTGCAGAACGTGATCGCTCCATAAGTGTTACCAGAAATGAACTGATGGAAGAGAGTAGAGACTTTCAGTTCAATAATCATCCAATGGTCACAAGGGGAAAATGTGGCATTGTTAAGCGAAAATTGCCATTTATTGGTGCTATCAAAGTTGCTGATCAACTTGATACAATGGAGCCTCAATCTGTTTCAGAAGCTTTGAAAAATGAGAACGGGAAGAAGGCGATGCAAGCTGAGTATCAAGCTCTAGTTCAGAATAAAACATGGCACTTAGTTTCTCCATCTTCAAAGCACTCTTTAGTTGGAAGCAAGTGGGTTTTCAAGCTTAAATACAGTCCAAATGGGCAAATTGATCGATACAAGGCAAGATTGGTTGCCAAAGGATTTCATCAAACTCCTAGGGTAGATTTCTTTGAGACATTTAGTCCTGTCATCAAGCCCACTACAATAAGGATCGTGTTAACTATTGCTGTCTCAAAAGGATGGGAGGTTCGACAACTTGATATAAATAATGCATTTTTGAATGGATTGTTGGTTGAAGATGTGTATATAGTGCAACCAGAGGGGTTCATTGATTTTGAGAAACTAGATTTTGTTTGCAAACTTGACAAGGCTATCTATGGACTCAAACAAGCTCCTCGTGCTTGGTTTGACAGGTTGAAGAATACACTAGTTGGATGGGGTTTCATTCAATCCAAGTGTGACACCTCTTTCTTCTTCCTCAAGTCTCATGATAAGGTTTTATTTATACTTATTTATGTTGATGATATTCTGATCACAGGGAATGACAAAAACCTTGTTCAAGAGTTCATTCATAGGTTAAATAAGATGTTTGCTCTAAAAGACATGGGGTCTCTACATCATTTTCTCGACATTGAAGTTCACAGAGATGAGACTGGTATGTTTCTCACACAATCCAGGTATATTACAGATTTACTACACAAAGTTGAAATGGGAAATGCCAAAGCTTGTTCAATGCCTTTTGCTACCGGAAAAAATCTGTCTAAAGAAGAAGGAGAAGTCATGAAAAATCCAATAGCTTACAGACATATTATAGGAGCTCTTCAGTATCTCACTCACACTCGACTAGATATAGCATATGCTGTCAACAAGTTAAGTCAGTTTCTTCAACAACCAACTTTGGTTCATTCGCAAACAGTCAAAGAGTTCTTCGTTACTTGAATGGGACTGTTTCAGTTGGGCTGCATATCAAATATAATGAAAGGCTTTGTTTAAGTGGATTCTCTGATGCTGATTGGGCAAGTTGTCCAGATGATAGACGATCAGTTGCAGGGTACTGTGTATACTTTGGTGACACTTTGATCTCTTGGTCTTCTAAGAAACAACATGTTGTAGCTAGGTCAAGCACTGAGTCTGAATACAGGTCTTTAGCAAATCTTGCTGCAGAGATGTCGTGGATCACTTCACTTCTCAAAGAGTTCTCTTTCACTCTACCCTCCAAACCCATAGTATGGGTTGATAACTTAAGTGCAGCAGCTCTCGCTTCCAATCCTGTGCACCATGCTCGAACAAAACATATTGAAATAGATGTCCATTTTGTTAGAGATATGGTTTTAAGGAAGGATCTGGAAATTAGATATGTTCCATCACATGATCAGATAGCAAATTGTCTTACAAAGTCCCTAACAAATTCTCGTTTTCAGTTTCTGCATGACAAACTCGGTGTAGTTGAATCACCCTTTCGTTTGAGGGGGAGAGTTAAAACAGAAACATGTTGAAGTGCTCAACGTGTTTACCAGTTGGTGGCAAGTCTTCAGCTGAACTTCCTGCCACTATTCACTTCATGTTTACGTTAGTTATTTTTTTGTCTAAGAATCATGCATGTATTCTTCTAGTTCGGTTACGTAACTTGTACCACTTTATATAAATAAAAGAACATCAATGCTGCAAAGTAATGCAGGCATTATTCAATATATTTACTCCTCTGTTGTACTCTGTTTTCTTTCTAATTGAAAATGCAACTTCATGAAAAAGAAATTTATTGTAAAAAATTAAATCTTCAGTAATTAAAACACGGTAAAAATGGAGTGTTTATGGCTGCTGGCAGTGGACCTCTTCTGGCAGCCTTTTCTCCTAGTTTAGCTGAATGTTTAGCTATCAGCAGGGAGGCACTTGGTTAAAATCAAGAAACATTTTATGAGAATACGACGTCTTTAGTTATTCGGTTGAAATATTTAAAATTCCTTTGAAATTATTTGTGTTTGGAGCAAATTATAGAATGCTTGGAACCACAATGAGTTCATATTTTGCAATTCGTTTGTGTGAGAATTTTTTTTTTTAAAGGGCAGTAACTCATTGCTGCGCTTGCAACTGGTGGTAGCTGGCAGGGCCTAGAAGCAGCAAGAGATAATTGACTGCTAATTATCTAAAATTTTTATTGATGTTTGGAACATTGTTATGAGGATCCTAAGTTTCAAACCGAGATATTGTCGCATGAATTCAACTGCTAGGCCAATACTTATTATCACATGCCATTATGTTCATCAAACTAATTATGTTTATACAATATTTATTAATATCAGTTCCAAAACTCAGCTCTAAATGGATGCCTTTTTTTTTAATAGTTTCCAGTCGGTTTAAGGCCACTTCCTCAGAAAGACTTCTGCTGTGAATGCTTTTGCCACTTCCCTATACTTTTCTCCCTGATTTCGCACAATTTTAGTTTGGTGCATTTACTGGTTCATTTTGCTACTGTCATTATAATCTTTTTTCTTTTGTGTCATTACTCAATGATGCCTCCATTAATTTATTACTGTAAATTATATATTTTATATCATATTATTGATGACGATTACGCAATATAGCAAAAAAATAAAAAAATTGATATTTAATATTTCCCGACAGAAATTTGAGCAAATCGTCGGTAAAAATATAGACGGCATTTAACGACGGATATTCCGTCGCTAAATTTCCCTACGGTCTACAATATACCGTACTACGGTGTGGTTATTTCCGTCGGTAAATTTACCTAGGGAGTACTTATTTCCGTTGGCAAATTTTTCTACGGAATTTTAATTCCGTCGGTAATTGTTTCAAATTACGATAATTTCTCGATCTGCACTTTCCGGCAGACTTACCAAAGAAAATATTTCCGTCGGCAAATGTATCAACCAACGATATTGTTTCGCCATTTTTCGTCGCTAAATTCCGTCGGTATTTTTGTTTTCCTACGAAAATTCACTCATTTCCGTCGGAAAACTGGATTTTTCTTGTAGTGATTAATATTTTTTACATCAATTGAAAATGCTATAACAATAATATTTTATTTAATACGAAAATATAGTACCTATAATTGTGCTTTATAATATTTTTTTTATTCTATTTGATTTTATATGACAAAGTCTAATTTTGTTATTTTCTTCCTAAAATTATTTTTATCAATACTAATGAATAATGACAATAGCAAAATATTGAAACTATGACAAAAAAATTAAAATATTTACAATCAAAATGAGTTGGTTAAAATTAATAACAAAGTAATGTTAACAAAAATAAAAATAAAAAATTTCTCAATAAATACTATTAAAACTGTAATTCCAAAAGAAATTAAATTACAGAATTAATTTCTAATTCAAAAAATAAGAAAATACTATTCGTTACTACTTTAATTATAATTCTAAGTAGGTGCGATAGAAATAGATGAATCTTTGGCCCTTCACATCTAAATGTGAAACTATATTTTTTCTATATTTCTATTTTAATTATAATTCTTAAAAGATAATTAACATGGTATTTAAGTCTAAAAAAGTTTGCATATATTTGGTAGATTTATAGATAATATAGATATAAATATAGTTAATAACCAATATTTTTCAAAGTGTTTTTTTACTTTATGGACATATTCAACCCGAATTCATAAGAATTTTCAAAAAAATTATCCCAAAAAATTACTTGATAACCAAGCTTCTCCATTCTATACTGTATGCTAATTACTATACTCATTTATATCCACAATCTGCAATTTTATCAATACTATAATTCATCTTTTTAATTAATTAATCACTTAATTATAGGTCTATATATATAAAATAATCATAGACATTATTCATCCATGAATCTGATAATATTTTAGAATAAGATTTTTTTTTTTTAGAAAAAGGTTGATCGAACCTGTCATGTTAGTCGAAAATGCTTGGATCAAATTAAGGTCAGCTACATGTACATTAAGTTAATTTGTGGATAAAATTAAGATTAATAGACTTTAATTATGGGATTAGCAAAAGAAAATAATAATTTTTAATGATTAATTATTCGATTACATTTGCAAGTGCTTACAGATAAGCATGTCCTCCATTAATTTCAACAAAAGTAAATGGCCATTATAGATTTAATTATCATGATTTGGCCTTTCGTCTCGTCGAAGGTTGCTTTTATTATTTTTTATTTTTATGAACTTTTCTCATTCCTCCACTTAATTGAGAAATAGAGATATCTAATTAAAGAGCAAATTGATGTAAATTAGGATTTCCTAAAAATTTGGCAAAGAACAAAAAGAATTATATTCGATATTTGTTTTCATTATTTATATATTGGACTAATAATTGAAAATTTTCAGAATTTAAAAAATAATTAATATACTTTTTCTATTTTATTTTTATTTTTATTCAAAATATATTTATTATCATTTTTTCGATATTATTTAATAAAAAGACAATATAACCAATTACTAATATTTTTTATAATATTGAAATGTATTAATTAGTTTTTTTAATCTCAAAAACGATGTTTAAAGAGAAACGAAAGTTGGAGTAATAATTTTGATATATTCATTTAATTAGTTGACTCTCTACATGCTTAATATGTCATTAGATTAACTAAAGTTTATAGAATATTGATTTGTAGCCAACCATCTAGGTTCTAGAATCAGGAATTACTTCCATCAAGTCCTTAAAAAGTTGTTAATTTAATAAAATGTGTTAAAAAAAATTGTTATATGAAATTCTGGTGGTGTCAGACATGAATCCATTCATTTAGGAGTGTTAATTAATTGTTAATTATCCATTAATGTTTTCTTTTTCTGCTAAATGAAGAAGAAAATAATATTCAACGATGTATTTTCTTGTAGCCGACCATTGTTTAATATTTTATTTCAGACTAGACTAAGAACAAAAAATTTGCAAGCTATTATTTTTTATCGCTAATATATTGCTATTTGTAAAATTTATTGCAAATCTCTTGCAAATTTGTAACCAAAAGTTTTTCAGAAAGTTGTATTGCTTCTTGCGGACTTCTTTTCTATTGATATTCATAATAAAATTGCTGCCATTTGTCCTTCTTTTAGTGCATCAGAGGATGACTTTATTTTTTGGAATCTGTCCTCTACTGGTGAATTTACTGTCAAAACTGCTTATCTCTCTCTTAGTCAGCAGAGCTCTAATGATGGGGATGGCATCTGGAAGAAGATTTGGAAATTACAGGTTTCTCAAAGAATTAAGATGTTTATCTGGCTCTCTCTCCGTGGTTTAATGAGAAATTTTGAAAGGTATAGATGGCACTTAAGCATCTCGACTAATTGCTTTCAATGCAATAATTATGTTGAAGATACTCTCCATGTATTACGTGATTGTATTATTGTGATGCAATTTTAGTCTTTAGTGATCCCTGGTTGGTTGAGAATGAGCTGTGTTAAGATGTTAAATGAGCATGTATTTGGTTGATTTTTGCTTAATATTTTATGCTCTTTTAAGTCAGTTTTAAGTGTTTTTCATTGGTTTGTTTATTTTTTTGACCGTAGGAGTGGATTTTGAGAAAATTGTATTTTTGGGGCTAATTATTGATGATCCGAATAAGCAAAAACTTTTTGAGGTTGAATTGAAGCAAAGAGCTGATAGTTAAAGAAATTCTGGAATAAGCCTTGTCCAAGGAAATCGCTCAGTTGCCCAAGGCAGACAGCCAAGCCTTGCCTAGTTCCCTTGCCCAAAGTAGTTGCCCAAGGGAGATTGACAATGGACAGCGTTTTTTTCAAGATAAATTCAAGCGAATTTAACCTAGCCGCCACTTAAATCCTAGCTAGTATTTAGAAATTTTAAGACTTTATTTTAGGAGTAAAAAGGGGAGTGATTTGCGGAATTTAGAACTCCTTTAAGAATTTTCTTTTAAATTTCCTAGTTTTGTTGGATTTACTGCCGGTTTTGTTTGTCTATTATTTAAGAAGGGGATTTCTAAAGATTGGGGTCCTTCTGCGTTTTTGGGGATTGAAATTCTGTAGCAGGGGATTTTCTCAACTTCTACTTTTTATTTTGTGATATTTCCATGGCCATGAGTGGCTAGAATATTGTTTTCAGTTAAAGATTAATTCAAAACCAGGATTTGTTTCACTGTGAGATTATTGTGCTTACTTTTTGTTCTATATTTCATTTAGTGTTCATGTTGTTTACTAAAATTTAGAGAAATTTCTTCTCAATTGTTATTTGTTGCATGTTCAATGAGACGCCGTTGTTCATTTAATTAAATAACATATTGCTAATTGAGGATATCAAATCCGTAATTGTTTGGTGGATTCAATAACAAGTAGCAATCAATTTAGCTTCCTTGCAAGGGTTGTTAGGTTGAGTAAATGCATGATTTGGTCTAAATCGATCTCGCTTGTAGATTGGTTGGCTTAGGTCGGGTCTTTCTATTTCTTAATGCTGTCAATAGATTAAATTCTTGCGCTTGTTAAGGGCTGTCTATTGGTTAGGAATTAATTACAGTCTTACTTGATTAATTCATTAATACGGAAAGATTAGGTTGAGAGCGCGATGCCGATGGCTATAACTGGCCCATTACTTGATTTTCTTAGAACTATTTCTTGATCTATGATCAGTTGAATAAATCCTGTGTTGCGAATATCTTTAACTGTAATTATTACCCATTGAATTTTTCTCTTAATTAATTTCTTATTCGTTTATTTTATTTAATCATTTTACTTTCAATTTATTGTGATGCAATTTTAGTCTTTAGTGATCCCTGGTTGGTTGAGAATGAGCTGCACTCTTGGATGGCTTTCAACCTCAATTGTTGTAGGTTTTCTTTTGAGGGAGTCTGCTGGCTGGAGTTATTTTCCATTAGCTGTTGGCTTTTATGGAAGAACAGAAATGAGGCCATTTTTTAGAACAGAAGCAAGCCGATCTATGCTCTTGTTAATGAAGCCTTCTCCTTTGCCCGCTTTCGCCAAATGTCCTCTTCTATTGATCCTCAGCCAAATGTTTACAGACCAAGTTCTCTTAGTGTCATGTGGAGCTGTCCTCCTAACTTTGTGAAGTTAAATATTGATTGAATTCTTATACTTCAAATCAGTGTAACAAGATTGAATTTGCAATCATCTGCTGCACTCTTGGAAGCAATTCAGTGAGCCTGACTACACTTTCAGCACCATAATTGCAGATAAATGATTAAAACAAAATTAGCAAACAAGATGAGAGATGATACATAAGTTGCCAGAGACATTAATTTCATTACCAAAGCATAAAAAGAACCTAATTACTTTGCTTATCCAGCCCCATTTATAAATTGCAACATCCAAGTAAAACAATTTCTTTCACTGCAGATGTCGAATAACTAAAATCAGATCACTACCTTTGGATTTGATATGCAAAGGAGACCAAGAGCTAAAGGTACTGAACGACGGATATTCTGTTCCCCATACTGTAATAGATGCTCCAGTGAACGAATGGCCATTTCAAGCCCCAGTTCCTCAGCCATTGCTACCATAGCAATCCCAAGCACAGCTGGTCCCTGGTGGGTTTCACCTTTCTCAAGATGTTGAGCACAATGACCCAGAAGGTTTTGAACCTATGCAGCAAGAGAATTAGCAAATCTAAACAATTCATAAAAAGCATTTTCTTGCCATTTGTTTGAATTGACAGACATTGATAGAATACCTTAAGAACATTCCCAGTCCCAGCATAGGCACAAGAAAGCAGCGTCATATCACAGTATTTCCTTATTTTTTCATTAAATGTTTTTGAAACTTCTGCTGTAGCCTCTACACTTTCCTGCCAAACACAACCAGAATGAAAATACAGTAGCTTTCCAAATTAATATCATGTCTTCAGACACAGTGAATAGCAAATGCAAAGAAAGAAATACTAAATTAAGAATCCAAGCAATTACAGAGGTACCTGCTTTCCGAGGTAAAGAAGACCAAGACCAAGGGGCAAGAACCGAGTAAGGGGCTCTTGCAATTCTGACTCACTTCGGTCCATTAAAGCAAAAATAATAGCTTGTGCAACTTCTTCATTGCAGGAACCAACGTAAATCAAGCCCAAAGAGATTGCGGTGAATGCAATTACATCGAGGGGGGCTTTTGCATCATTGAGTATGGGAGATAACCTGCTGCGTATCTGTCAATCATGTCAACAAATGAGCTTTGGACAAAACCAAATATATTCTAATCAAAGAATACAAAGCAACCAACCCTAACCCAGTAAGGAAACTACAAACAAGAAAAAGGTATTTCAACTATATGCCTACTTTAAATTTTAGTTACCAGGCATTTAAAATGCAAACTACCTGCTCATTCTGAGAACCAGCATATGCAATTCCCAGACCCATTATTGCACCAATCCGGATAGATGAGTCTTCTTTATCAATGTATTCGCCTAGAAGTGCAAGTGCCTGCGGAAAAACAAATGCATATAATACAAACACATAATTGACCACATGAAATAGTTACCAACCACCGCATGATCTTATAATTTACACTGCTGCAAAATTCATGCCATATGCAACTTCAAAAATTTAACTTACATGTTGAGCAACAATGTAACAGAATTGCTTCTTTCGGAGCAAATCATCACAAACTGTAAACACCTGCCTCACATACTGGTAACATATGTTTTGAATCGTTAGAACTAATAAACAACCTAATTTTTAGAATAGTGGTATTTGCATGCCAAAAGTCCAAAGAGCAGAAAGCTATAAATTTCAAATCAACATTCAACAATAAAGCTTGAATCTGGCATTGAAATTTACATGACAGATGAAAGGGTTCACACCAATGACCAACCTGCAGGTTGTCAAGGAAAAGTGCAATCTGAAGTGCATTTGAATATTCTTCGTATTTGAGATATATCATGTAAGCAATATCAAGAACCAGCATATCATCTGGGCCAGGAAGGTATCTGCATTCAATCACCACATGAAATGTCAAAATGAGAAATACAGAAGTCAACAGATATTCATTGACCTTTGAAAAAATGACATAGTTCTTTTAAGAAAAATACTCATTTACTAAATAGAATTTCATCCTACATAACAAGAACTCAGCCCTCTTTTCCTTCCTTTCCTATAATTTTTAGTGGTGGTGATGATGGGATGGCATGTGCTCAGCTTTGTGTTTGTTATGGGCATCTATCACACCCTATGTATAGCAACATGTAACAACTAACTCCAATGAGTTTGTTTCTGAATCTTCAGATAAAAATAAAAGCATGTCTGTTTACTGCCTTATTTCAAAGTTAGGTGCAGAAGAAGTGAAGATTCCCCCCAAACCAAAAAAATAAAAAAATATCTAATTTTTTTTGTCAAGCATTAACTACTGGAATTAATTAAGGTTAAGAGCTGAAAGCAGCCTAGTTATTTCTACTGGAAAAAATTTAGAAAGACGAAAAAAGCACTTCATTTCCACAACCATCCACTTCAAATTTGGCCATCCTACAAATTTGAAATATTCAAATAAAGATAGCTCCATACTTTAAATAAATAAATATTTTGTAGCTATTCACAACATAATGACACAATTTCAGTTACCTTTCTGCACTAGTGAGATACAGGCAGGTCCTTCTGAAATTTGTTTTGTCTACATGATCAATCAAGAGATCAAGGTCTTCAACCTACAGTCAATAAGACCACAAGATCATTTCAACATAGAAAAGGAAAGGAAACAATATACACGAATAAAACTGAACTAGAAAGATAAAAGAAATAATATCGCATATTACCTCCATCAAAAGGTCAACAGCTTCAGGTTCAGCATTATACTGCCAACAAAATAAATAAATAATTAGATGCACAAATCATTTTTTTCTTGGAGTGACATGGTAATGCCAAAAATTAATTTCAAGGCTTACCTTCATGTGAAAAGCAACAATTTGAGTTACAAGTTCCATTAAATCTTCAATTGAGCTCTCCTCACTCTGCAACATCATATGCAATGAACATCATTAGAAATTGTATATCTCACATCTACACTTCCCATGACCGTCATGTTAATAGCTACAATCCATAAATGCATATGCCAAAAATAAAAAACAAAACAAAACAAAAAATGCATCTATACATTATCTAGAGATGTGTACATCAATATTATTTAGAACCAACAAGAACTAAAAAAATCCAAATAACTTCCAAAGAAAAGAGAAACTGTGTCACATTATTTAATCAGCAAATGGTAATCACGAGGAAACCACTTGCATTATCCCACAATTTAACAGACCATACCATAATCATCATGGAACCCAGTCATCTAGAAATTCCAAAGCAAGCTTGCTGGCTGGAGGGGAAAACTCCTATCAATGGCTGGCAGACTTACTTTTGATAAAAGCCACTATGATGAGTTTGCCCATTTTTTATATGTCAATTTTCAAAATGCCAGTTGGTGCGATTAATTCCCTTTGTTCCATCATGAGGAGCTTCTTCTGGACCAGGGCTGATGGAAAAAAAATCACTATGTAAAGTTAGATGGAGCCTCCTAGAGTGAGCCAAGAGGTTGGGTGGACTGGGGCTGGCTCAATGTCTCGCCGAAATCAGAGTCTATTGTTCAAATGGTATTGGAAACTGGACCCGTCAAGCAAATCACTTTGGCAAGAGATTGTTTTTAAGAAATACAAGATTAATAGGTGTTTAATTCCAGATTCAATTTCTGGACAGAATTCATCAGTTATCTGGGAAGATATTGACTCAGTCATATCTTCTTCTCTACTGGCTGGCAGCTCCAATCTCCATCTGGTAACTGCAGCCGGTCAATCTTTAACTTGTTTTTTTTACCTGAAAGTTATTATGGAAGAAGCTAGTATTCTTGTCTCCCTCAGTAAGCCAATCTGAGTTGGATTTCTATTTCCACAATAATTCTTCTTGATGCACTACATTCTCATATTCAAAACGAATCTCGGATTCAATTTTACGCAAATAATGAGAGTTATTGAATTCAAGGGCTCGTTCAATTCCACCCAAGTGAGTAAGTAATCTTTTCTTTCTCCAGAAGATATTACCGAATACCTCCTTGTTCCAAGAAGAAGCTTTGGAAGCAAAGATAGACATGGCTTGATCAATATCAATATCTGACTTCCAATTTTCCTGGACAAAAGACTGGAAATCCTTATGAAGAAGCCACGAGGCCAAGAACCTGAAATGAGGAGGGTGATTGACCAGGTGCCTGTTATTTAGAGCTAAGAGTAGAGGACAACGATCCGAACTTACCCTTGGCAATAAAATTAAATAATAAAATGATATTATATGAGAATCTATCAAAAAAATCTCCTAAATTTATTAACAATAAAAGTTATAATGCAGGTGGCGGCTTGACCTAAGCCAGGCTTGGCTCCACGTAAGATTTGCCCTAAACTATAGTGATGCTCATGTGGGTGTTAATATATAAAGGAAAATATTTTGTTTAATTTATTAATTTATGAAATTGTACAAGAAATAAAATTTATTCAAAAGGTTTCTACCACAACAATCAACTAAAAGGGTAAAAGTGACTGTTAACACTCAACCATATTTTTAATTTTATTTTTTAAATTCTTTTAATTGAATTTTACCATTAAATTTTTTAAAATATAGCAAATTTATCCTTATTTCATAAAAAAAAATAAATTAATAATGAAATTTAACAATAAAATATACTTTAATAAATTTCGGGAAAAAAATTAAAAAAATATATAAAAAACCTCTCCAATTCAAATAGTTTAAGAATAAAAATTCATACACAAAATATAAAAATAAAATCGCTTTATTTTAAATATTTGAGAAGTAAAAAATCATTGTTATCTCCAAAAAAGAATTTGCTCCATTTAAACTCTGAATCAAAAATGTTAATGTGTAAATATATATCAACTTTATCAAAGGTGATTAATTTCCATTTTCCATACCATTGTCATGTTTAAGCTTTTGCAAATTGCTTTTTAAGATCAAAATATGAAATTATTAAATGAATATGGTTGTTTAATATCAAAGTTTTGTTGAAATTACAAGTCATTCTACTTTATATTTCAGTAAAATTATAATAATTAATAACAAAAAAAAAGAATTATATTGAGTAGAATGGCATCTTAGCATCCATATGTAGAATGTTATTGTGAATAATTGCAATGTTTTACTTTGATAAGTTTGCTTGTTTTTAGAAAAAATGAGAGGAAATAAAGAGTAAAAGAAATCGAATTTCCTTTATTTCAGTGTTTGTATCAAAAAGGAAAAGAGCAATAAAAATTCGCCGCTTCAAATTTCTCCACCGAAAAAAAAGGGTAATAGGTTTTCTTTTCTTTCTTTTTTTCCATTACATAACTTATTAACATATATATTTTTTTAAGATTAAAGTTTCTACCCATAGTCTTATAATCCTAATTATGATGGAAATAAATTAGCCATTCAAGAGGAAGTTTCATATTTCAATTTTGGTTTAATTAGCGGAATTAATTAAAGAAAAGATGAATGAACAAATATATAATTAAATAGTAGGAAAACAATTGAAAATGCGACTTCATGAAAAAGAAATTTATTGTAAAAAATTAAATCTTTAGGAATTAAAACACGGTGAAAAATGGAGTGTTTATGGCTGCTGGCAGTGGACCTCTGCTGGGATCCTCTTCTCCTATTTTAGCTGAATGTTTAGCTATCAGGGAAGCACTTAGTTGATTAAAATCATGAAATTTGGAACGAGTCCTTACTGAATCAGATTCTCAAGTCATCATGCAAATTCTTAATTATCGCATTCGATTAGAGTCTATTTTGTGTCTTGCTATTGATGATTGTCTCGGTTTTTGTTCTAATTCAATAAATTTTAGATTTGTTTTTGCTAAAAATAAATAAATTGTGTAACTTATAGCCTAGCTAAAGCATCAAATTCCATGCTTAACCTTCATATTTGACTGGATTCGTCAGCAAATTTTGTGTATTCAAAATTGTTAGCTGATTCTTATTATTATATCAATGTTTATAGTATCTAAGCAAATGCTTCAGCTAGACTGGCCATACTCAAAGGTTACCATCAATAAAAAAGTAAATAATTATTTTTATTTTCTAAAGGGATGTTTTCCAACTTTCTTTGAAGAATATATGCACACGTAAAAAACCAATATTAATCTCAAAATTTTTTTGCCTCCATCTGGTGTATATACACCAAGCCAACAAGAAGTTGCAGAGATATATTTTTTACGTGGCAATACTAGTGCAAGAGAAAATATAAAATAGATTTGTTTTATTGCAGCATTTGAGACAAGCTCACTGTGTACATGGTTGCAGTTCTCTAAATTCTTAAAGAACTCTATGTTACATACGTAACATAGGCTAGCAATGCAGTCAAAGACTGGAAAAATCTGCAACCAAAAGTACACTAACTATATTAAGGTGATCATTAAGCCTCGGGCTTTCCTGGGGTGTGAGAGTGATGTTCAGGATCCGGTCCGCCAGGAGACACTCTATCACCATCTGCATTTAGCTCGGAAAGCATTCTATGATACTCCAGTTTCGATTCAGTATATCCCATTTCGCGTAAAAGGCTGCTGCTGTCAAGCTGCTTGCTTAGAAATCTTGCATCAGACCCGGGGAAAAGTATCAAGAACATAATCATGTGCAGAACCATAACATGTTTTGCAGTTTGATTAGCCATCTCAATACTATCTTAGTTTGAAGTGTTTAAGGATAGTTAAGAGTTTAAGATATGAGTGTGTGAGATAGTTAACTGATAATTGCTGCTATTTATAAGGAGGAGAAGCAGAAACAGCTGAGTGGTAGTGGAGATAACGTGAGTCACTACATTTGTTTTTTGTCCACCTTTATGTTTATATATGATAAATATATACAAGAAAGGACAAATTATATTCAGAAAGCTCTTTACTCTATAAATTTGGAGATTTGCGTGGTCTCCCATTAATTACCCTTTAAACCACTAACAAATGACACCCATTAGTCCATTGGACTGCTTCTTTCTTCTATATATCGACACGAGAGGGTATTGTACTCTGTCCACCAATAAAACAAATTCTAAGTTCCGACACCATACTCACCATTTTCGCCTTATTTACTTGGACGGTGGTCATCAACTACTCTGCCAATTGCTTCAGGTCTATCAATTGCTCTAAATCACTTGCTGTCCGCTAAAAAACCGTTTTTACCGACCCAAAATCCGTCAGTAATTAAGTTCGTCTATTACCAACGGATTAATTTCAATCTGTAGGTAAGTCCTAGTGATAACCGAGCTGTAACATGTAACTCGGTGGACTGACAGTTCAATTATTAATGTAAGTTAGGACGATAAGCATTTATGTTCAATATTATTAAGTTGAATACTATATAAAGAAGATCTATAGGTATTAAGTTCTCTTTTAACCCTCTAAACTATATTTTTGCTATTAGAATATTTTCTATCACTAATACTAACTTGACCATCAGAGTATTTCAAGCCGAATGATTCACCAGAGGTTAGTTTACCTAACTTCAAGGACAGATCTTTATATGCAGTTGGTTAAGTTCAACAAGCTTCATAACGTCGACAGAAGAAAATGGAATCACAAATATAATTGGTTTTTGGAACTACTTAGGCCTTTTCTTGGCTAAACCAATTCGCCACATACATACCAATGTGGCTAAGGGATAAACTATTTTCAGTGTCCCTTTTCAAAGCGGTCAGAGGACAATCAAATATATATTAATGTAACACATTATCATTCTGAGACTTTTCATGCCCTCAAAGGTAGAGAATCTCAAGAAATCCATGTAGTACAAGACACAACTATCAAGCTAAGATGGATAGGAGATCACATGATAACAAGTATTTGGATATGAATTATCTAAAGCCAAAAGAAGAATTAATATATAAACCTAGCTAGCCTAATCTTTTCCACGTCATTGGGTTAACATTATGTGCTAAGGCAGATAATCTTAAAGATAATCTGAATCGTCTGTCTCTGTTTTAATAGGTAGTTATACCACAACAAAGCATATGCAATTTTCCTTTCTAATTCTATCGTGTTCTATCTTCATCTCCAACTTTTTTTTTTCTTTTTTCTACTTGCACAACTTCCATCCTTTGTCTTATATGGCAGCTTGGCATTAACTAGCTCGATGAGTAATTTCATGAATTTGGTTTAAGCGAAAAATTTTCCTAAAAGTTGAAGCTTAAAGATATGGACATTTTTATATGGTCGTCTTCTGCCTGCATAACATATACTGAAATTTTCTAAGAGCTTCTTCTCAAACTATCATCTATTGATATTGGCGTAACTTTCTCATAACTTTGTAAATCTTTTCAAAGACTTTCATTTTTTTTTTAAATATGGTTACAGTATACCAAGAACATAAAAATCAAATAATATAACGAGCAGTGGCAGAGTGTTAAGATGTTAAATGAGCATGTATTTGATTGATTTTTGCTTAATATTTTATGCTCTTTTAAGTCAGTTTTAAGTGCTTTTCATTGGTTTGTTTATTTTTCTGACTGTAGGAGTGAATTTTGAGAAAGTTGTATTTTTGGGGCTAATTATTGATGATCCGGAGAAGCAAAAATTTTTTGAGGTTGAATTGAAGCAAAGAGCTGATAGTTAAAGAAATTTTGGAAGAAACCTTGCCCAAGGAAATCGCTTAGTTGCCCAAGGCAGACAGCCAGTTTCCTTGCCCAAGGGAGATTGACAGTGGACAGCGTTTTTTTTTCAAAATAAATTCAAGCGAATTTAACCTAGCCGCCACTTAAACCCTAGCTAGTATTTAGAAATTTTAAGACTTTATTTTAGGAGTAAAAAGGGGAGTGATTTGAAGAATTTAGAACTCCTTTAGGAATTTTCTTTTAAATTTCCTAGTTTTGTTGGATTTACTGCCGGTTTTGTTTGTCTATTATTTAAGAAGGGGATTTCTAAAGATTGGGGGTCCTTCTGCGTTTTTGGGGATTGAAATTCTGTAGCAGGAGGTTTTCTCAACTTCTACTTTTTATTTTGTGAGATTTTCATGGCCATGAGTGGCTAGAATATTGTTTTCAATTAAAGATTAATTCAAAACCAGGATTTATTTAACTGTGAGATTATTGTGTTTACTTTTTGTTCTATATTTCATTTGGTGTTCATGTTGTTTACTAAAACTTAGAGAAATTTCTTCTCAATTGTTATTTGTTGCATGTTCAATGAGGCGCCGTTGTTCATTTAATTAAATAAAATATTGCTAATTGAGGATATCAAATCCGTAATTGTTTGGTGGATTCAATAACAAGTAGCAATCAATTTAGCTTCCTTGCAAGGGTTGTTAGGTTGAGTAAATGTATGATTTCGTCTAAATCTATCTCGCTTGTAGATTGGTTGGCTTAGGTCGGGTCTTTCTATTTTTTAATGCTGTCAATAGATTAAATTCTTACGCTTGTTAAGGGTTGTCTATTGGTTAGGAATTAATTACAGTCTTACTTGATTAATTCATTAATACGAAAAGATTAGGTTGAGAGCGCGATGCCGACGGCTATAATTGGCCCGTTATTTGATTTTCTTAAAACTATTTCTTGATCTATGATTAGTTGAATAAATCCTATGTTGCGAATATCTTTAACTGGAATTATCATCCATTGAATTTTTCTCTTAATTAATTTTTGATTCATTTATTTTATTTAATCATTTTACTTTCAATTTATTAAACTCCCCCATTTAATCTTATTATTAAAAATTTGGTTGTTTAAAATTACTTTAGTGCTAGTCTCTGTGGATTCGACCATTTCTTGCCCTATTTGCAATTTATTTGTTGGGAAAAGTTAGGTTTTTATTTTTGGTGGTTTCGACACCCATCACAGAGCCATATTGTCTTGAGCGAGGGTGTGCACAAACACCCTCACGTTTTAGAAATTTCTCAAATATAATATTTAAATTATACTAACCCTCCTAATTTATTTTAAATATTCTCTGTTAAATTTTAATCCAATAATAATCATATAACGTACTAATTTTAGGATTTAGCTTTCCTTAATTCTAAGATCTTGGCTCTGCCACTGATAAAAAGCACAAAAATAAAAAGGATTTCCAACTTCATCAATTAATGCAATGATAAATTTATAACACATTCTTTATATATGTAGATTGACTTCCAGCATGTTCAAAAAATGATTATTCAAAATCAACTCAGTTTATAACCAGGTGTAAGTATTGAAGAAACGTCAACAGAGATTGCCTCCATGTATCTTGATCAAAGTATAATTATCATAAGCATGTATTTGAAAAGTTCCAGGATCTCTTTATAATCACCATTGCCAGCTATTGAGACTCACAAAAGTCATCTGGTTAGGCTTGATCCTAGGGGTGCTCACGGGACAGGGCGGGGCTGGGGATTGCATCCCCACTCAATGCTCCGCTGGGGTCGGGGATTCCCCGTCCCTGTCTCCGACTCTAGAATGGGAAGAAAATCACCCCCGTTTCCCGCCCCACAGAGATCTCTGTCCCCCGATTTTTTTAATTTTAAAATATAATTAATTTTATAAATAATTAAAATTAAAATATAATATTTAATAAATAAAAAATTTAAAATCAATTATAATTTAAATTAATATAAATTTTAACCATTCATAAATTTAAAATTAAGTATAATTTAAAACTTAATAGTTATAAAATTAAGTTATATTTTAATTTTAATTTTAATTATTTATAAAATATTATATTTTAAAATTAAAAAATATATATTTTTTGAGGAATGGAAATTTCCGCGTGACGGATACCCCATTCTCCGTTTCCGCCTCCAATTTTATAACGAAAATTTTTTCCCCCATCCCCGTCTCCGTGGTGGGAAATTCGAGAATTTTTCGTTCCGTGATCATCCCTACTTCATCCCATCCTTAGACGATTTCAGAAATTAGTATAATCCTTTCCTTGGCTGCTCAAATTTTTCCATGGCATTAATCATTGTATTTCATGTCACAACATATATGTTATATTAACAAGAGAATTCAAAACTGAAACTTGTAGTCAAAACCGTTCCAACTATTAAACCGTGCATTTGTTCTCCAAATTCCAAATCTTCCTTAGACTTTAATCCAGACAAAACACCCAGAAAAGGACATAAACAATCCTCATTTCCAGCAAGCTCAGAAGCAAAAGCATACATCTTTTACATGGCCATGATGCACAAACAAATATCTCATAGAATTCCATGTCATCAACCCGCACCTGCCAAAAAAAAAACCCATCGAAGCAGTACCCACATAAACATCAGAGCAAAACAAACCATTCTTCATTGACACTGACTGCAACTAAAGACCATATTTCTTCAATACTTACACCTGGTTATAAACAGAGTTGATTTTGAGTAGTAATTTTTTGAACATGTTGGAAGTCAATCTACATATATAAAGAATGTGTTATAAATTTATCATTGCATTAATTGATGATGTTGGAAATCCTTTTCACGTTTGTGCTCTCTATCAGCGGCGGAACCAAGATCCTAGAATTAGGGAAAGCTACATCCTAAAATCAAAACGTTATGTGATTATTATTGGATTAAAATTTAATGGAGAGCATTTAAAATAAATTAGAAAGCTCACTATTATAATTTAAATATTATATTTGAAAAATTTATAAAACGCAGGGGTGTGTATGTGCACACCCTCAAGACAATGTGGCTCCACTACTGCTCGTTATAGTATCTAATTTTTACGTTCTTGGTACACTATAACCATATTTAAAAAGAAAATAAAAAAGGAAAGAAAGAAGGAATGAATGAATGAATGAAAGTTTGAAAAGATTTACAAATTTTATGAGAAAGTTACACCAATATCAATAGAGGATAATTTGAGAAGAAGCTCTTAAAAAGTTTCAGTATATGTTATGCAGGCAGAAGATGACCATATAAAAATGTCCATATCTTAAGCTTCAACTTTTAGGAAAATTTTTCGCTTAAACCAAAATTCATGAAATTACTCATCGAGCTAGTTAATGCCAAGCTGCCATGTAAGACAAAGGATGCAAGTTGTAAGACAAGGATTTAAGTTGTGCAAGTAAAAAAAAAAACGTTGGAGATGATGATAAAACACGATAGAATTAGAAAGGAAAATTGCATATGCTTTGTTGTGGTATAACTACCTATAAAAACACAGACATACGATTAAGATTATCTTTAAGATTACCTACCTTAGCACATAAAGTTAACCCAATGACGTGGATAAGATTAGGCTAGCTAGGTTTATATATTAATTCTTCTTTTGGCTTTAGATAATTCATATCCAAATATACTTGTTATCATGTGATCTCCTATCCATCTTAGCTTGATAGCTGTGTCCTGTACTCCATGGATTTCCTTGAGATTCTCTACCTTTGAGGGCATGAAAAGTTTCAGAATGATAATGTGTTATATTTAATATATATTTGACTGTCCTCTGACCGCTGTGAAAAGGGACGCTGAAAATAGTTTATCCCTTAGCCACATTGGTGTGTATGTGTGGCGAATTGGTTTAGCCAAGAAAAGGCCCAATTAGTTCCAATTCAGTAAGGACTCGTTCCAAATTTCTTGATTTTAATCAACTAAGTGCCTCCCTGATAGCTAAACATTCAGCTAAAATAGAAGAAGAGGCTCCCAGCAGAGGTCCACTGCCAGCAACCATAAACACTCCATTTTTCTCAGTGTTTAAATTCCTAAAGATTTAATTTTTTACAATAAATTTCCTTTTCATGAAGTTGCATTTTCAATTGTTTTCCTACTATTCAATTATATATTTGTCCATTCATCTTTTCTTTAATTAATTCCGTTAATTAAACCAAAATTGACATATAAAACTTCCTCTTGAATGGCTAATTTATTTCCATCATAATTAAGATTATAAGACTATGAGTAGAAACTTTAGTCTTATATATATATATATATATATATATATATATATATATATATATATATATAATATATATATATATATATATATATATATATATATATATATATATATGTTAATAGGTTATGTAATGGAAAAAAAAAAGAAAGAAAAGAAAACTTATAACTTTTTTTTCGGTGGAGAAATTTGAAGTGGCGAGTTTTTATTGCTCTTTTCCTTTTTGATACAAACACTAAAATAAAGGAAATTCGATTTCTTTTACTGTTTATTTCCTCTCATTTTTCTAAAAACAAGCAAACTTATCAAAGTAAAACATTGCAATTATTCACAATAACATTCTACATATGGATGCAAAGATGCCATTCTACTCAATATAATTCTTTTTTTTGTTATTAATTATTATAATTTTACTAAAATATAAAGTAGAATGGCTTTTAATTTCAACAAAACTTTGATATTAAACAACCATATTCATTTAATAATTTCATATTTTGATCTTAACAAGCAATTTGCAAAAGCTTAAACATGACAATGGTATATATTTATACCATTAACATTTATGATTCAGTGTTCAAATTGGGAGATACCGATAATTTTTTACTTCTCTAATATTTAAAATAAAACGATTTTATTTTTATATGTTTTGTATGGATTTTTATTCTTAAGCTATTTGATTTGGAGAGGTTTTTTTTATATCTATTTTAAAATTGATAATTTTTGTCCCGAATTTTATTGAAATGTATATTTTATCGTTAACTTATATGCCAATTTAGGAATGACACGTGTTATTAGTCATTTTTTTATGAAATAAGGATAAAATTGCTATATTTTAAATAATTTAAAGGTAAAATTCAAATAAAAAATTTAAAAATAAAATTAAAAATATGGAAGAGCGTTATGATTCACTTTTACCGTTTTATTTGATTGTCGTGGTAGAAACTCTTTGAATAAATTTTATTTCTTATACAATTTCGTAAATTAATAAATAATAAATTAATTTGCTACAAAATATTTTCCCTTATATATTAACACACACATGAGCATCACTATAGTTTAGGGCAAATCCTACGTGGAGCCACGCCTGGCTTAGGTCAAGCCGCCACCTGCATTACAACTTTTATTTGTTAATAAATTTAGGAGAGTTTTTTGATAGATTCTCATATAATATCATTTTATTATTTAAAAATATTTTTTTAATGAACGGGTATAATATCCAATTACAATTATAAATAGCATAAAATAAATAAATAGATTTTCATTAAAAATAAATGGATGGAGAGTCTCATGTTACTTGTCTATATATACGAATGGTATTTAATTAATAGTAAATAAAAAGAGAATTAGACAACAAATGTGATGGATGGATATAATTAAACACCGACTTTTACATGTATATAATTATAAATAATTAATTAAGAATTGAAAGGATCTCTTTTATGGTCAAAAGCAACGCTATCCATTTGCAACTGTCAATCTCAGTGAAGGAAATCTATAGTTGGTTCCAACTGCCAAAAGACTACTGTCTTTCAGTATAGGATTTCCATTAGGATTTTATTTAAAAAAAAAAAAAGAAATTAATGAAATGGACTCTCCATTATGATTAATTAGGTTTATTCAGTTTATGGAAAAGCATATGTTATAATCATTCATTTATTGTTTCCCAAAATGGTAAATTTTGAATTTGGCATTGCCTTACTTTAATTTTTTAATATATTATTAATTAAATAAAAAACAATTTAATTCTTTATTTTATTACGTGAAATATACACACTGTTCTTTTTTCTATAATACATTTTTTTGGAGCGATAAAATGTAAAATTTAAATTCTAATCAATTAAAAAAATTAATTAAATTTTTAATTGTTTGAACTGCAGATTTTTATTAAAATTTTAAGTTTAATACTCAAGTGATGCTAATTAATAGTCTCAAAATTCTATAAATTAATCGTATTGAGGGTTTCCCTATATTCTATTGCCTTTTCTAATTTTAACGATAAAGTTTTGAGCATGCCAATATTATACTATCATATAACTAATTAATTTTTCTAACCGTAACAGTTAAACTTTAAGGTTTGTTTTAAATTTTCTATATATATATATATATTTTTTTTTTTCTGGCTTTGAAAGAAAATTGTCGGTCCATACAATGCATGTTATATCCCACTAATGTTTGTCTATCTGATTAATTAGAGTTCTAGTCCTATATAAATAGTATATAAACACCCCATTTTCCATGCACATCTATTGCTACTAAATTCTCTCTCTTTTGTACAAACAAAAATATATCCGGCTTAGAGGTCTTTAATGGCTAATAATAGAGTCTTGTTTAAGGCTAATTTATTGTTGATTTTGTTGATAATTTTTTAAGGGGCAAAAGGCCAACATTAATAGCAAAAGTATTAATCAAGCATGACTTAGGGTTTGATCTCTCCAAGCTTAAAACCTATCAAAAACTTTCTACTCTTGATGCTAATGGCCAAAGAGTTTCCCCGGGCCGACCTGATCCTCAACATCATCTTTCATTTGTAATTTTGGTTTGTGGTTTTTGTCATTGAGAAATCATGCAGTGTGGAGGAAGCCATTGTGTACCCCATACACATTCAACATCTATTTCAAGAATTTGTTAATTAATCAGTCGAGAGTTTTTACTTGCAAAAATATATTTTTTTGTTTTATATGTTACACAATTTAGAGAGAAAATGGGCAATGAATGGAATCTGATGAATTGTGAAATATAGAATTATTTGAACTATAAATAATCTCGATGTATTATAGAGTATGAAACTTTATGATGACGGGTTAAAAAAATAATATATATATATATATATATATATATATATATAGAACTCTCAACCTTTTTTCTTTCCAAATAATAACAATCCAATTGAAAGTTTGAAACTATATATTAAAATAATATCAGCTCTCACTTGGCTTGAGTTAGTGCATGTGACCTGAATAATAATAAATTCACAGTGTCAAGTTTTGTTTCTAAAGAGAGATCGTAAGTAAAAAGACAAAAAAAAAAAAATTACTATCTTATGATTTTTTTATTTGCAATATTTTTTGTCAAAATTTATTATAAAAATCCATTGAAAATCCTAAATCGTTTCAAGAATTCAAGATATTGGTAACAATTAATAAGTCTAATTGTTCTCTTATATATCACTTGACAGTTGTATTTTTTTTTTCTTCAAAAGAAGAAGGTAGAAATAATGAATAAATACTGAAAAATGAAAAAAATCTAAATTCTAAATGCTAATACATATATATGATCAACAAAGTCTTATTCACAAAATTTAAGAATATAATTCATATCTCTTTAACTATAAGATATTCTTACATGGCAATATTTATTTTGAAAATTACATATATATATATATATATATATATATATATATATATATATATATATATATATATATATATATATATATATATATATATATTAATTATTGTTGGAAGTAATAGTTTTTTTTTTCTCGTTTATCAATACTTAAGGTTTATAAGAATAATATCATTTATATATATGTATTATTGTTGGAAGTAATAGTTTTTTTTTCCTCGTTTATCAACACGTAAGGTTTATAAGAATAATATCATTTATAAGCAATGATAAATTTATAACACATTCTTTTATATATATGTAGATTGACTTCCAACATGTTCAGAAAATGACTATTCAAAATCAACTCATAACCAGGTGTAAGTTTTGAAGAAACGTCGAGAGAGATTGCCTCCATTTACGTACCATGATCAAAGTATAATTATCTGGATGGATTTGAGACATAAGCATGTATTTGAAAAGTTCCAGCACCACTTTATAATTAGCATTGCCAGCTATTGAGACTCACAAAAGTCATCTGGTTAGGCTTGATCCCATCCTTAGACGATTTCAAAATTTAGTATAATTAATCCTTTCCTTGGCTGCTCAAATTTTTCCATGGCATTAATCATTGTGTTTCATGTCACAACATATATGTTATATTAAGAAGAGAGATGAATGAGATTGTGGTAAAGAGAAGTGGGCTGGTTTGGATTTGGGCCAAGTGTGACTGTGAGGGCATGGAGAGGTTTAAGGTGTTGCCTCAAAATATCTACCGAGAAATTCAATGTAATGTATTTTCTACATTGTATTTTCATGCATAATTTTTTTTTTTTATATCGCATCTTTTATTTTTAATTTTCATCACATTAATTTTTTACAAAAATTTTTGCTAATATAACAAAATGGAAACTTTTGAGAATATATAAATATATTGTTACTTTATCTTGAAATTTGACGAATTTAAATTATGATCCAATCAAAATAATAGTATAATCATAATCATATATCTTCCTTAAATGGAGCAAATTATAAGAACTACAGTAATTAATTATAGCTTTACCATCCAATTATGTCCTTAATTGTGTACACATTAAAACAGCGTCATTACCTCTTAAGCAATCCTTCCAATATTGATGTAATTAAATCAACCAAGCCACCAGATCTATTTTTCTATGAACTCCCTACTTTGCTAGAGCATCTGCAAAAATGTTGCATTCTCTAGGCCTGTGAATGAAGGAGATCTTCTCAAGACCAACAGGCAACCTGTCAATATTATTTAAGATACTGGACAAATTCCAAGACCTATCAGCTTGGTTTTTCTGAAGCTAGGCTACCACGTTTGAGAAATCTATCTCAAAAATAACATTCAATTTTTAAGCTGCTAAGAATTCAGAAGAAATGGAGAGAGCTTTTTCAACTGCAAATAGTTCTACCCAATTTAAGTCTATAATGCCAGAGTAGTAGGAGAATAAACAGAGGACATCTCCCTTGGAATTTCGAAGCACACCTCCAATACCAGAAGGGCCAGGTTTCCCTAATGCATAACCATTTGTGTTCCATTTTAGTGAGGAGGCATTAGGAGGGGATCAAACAACTGGAAGGCACATTTTACGAGCAGAAGGCATAGATTTAATACCATTTATATTGAGAATTAAAGCTTGCCCAAAAAGAGAGTTCAGTTTTTTGCTAGCTTTTAACCAGAAGGAGGATCTTGTAATA
Organism: Excoecaria agallocha; assembly: GCA_037975025.1. Lineage (NCBI taxonomy): Eukaryota > Viridiplantae > Streptophyta > Magnoliopsida > Malpighiales > Euphorbiaceae > Excoecaria > Excoecaria agallocha. The sequence goes on from JBBPFJ010000590.1 coordinate 38,566, forward strand.
ACAATGTGGTATAAACTGTCTTTGCTCACACATTTATCTTAAAAAAACTTTTGTATTTCTCACAAGCCAGATCGACCAAATCACCGAAAAGAAGATGACCATCCAAACTTGGGACTGAAACTTACCCTTCACAAGACCCATCCAATGAGAGAAGAGATCGGTTAAATTGCTTGGCAAGCAGAAGGAGAGGCCCCACCAATGCACAAGTTTGTACCAAACGTATGTTGCAAAGGAATACCTTGCTAAAAGATGATAAGAAAATTCTTCAAAACCATTACATAAAGGACATGAGGTGGATTCAATAGAGATGATACCCAAGTTTGACAGATAATCTCTAGTACAAATTCTGCCTTTAAAAGCCAACTAAGGGAATAGAGCTACTTTGGACGAGACCAACTTCTTCCAAATAGAATTAAAATGCACGGGAGAAACGAGGGGGGGGGGGGTTGGGGGGGACATATTGAGCTTTAGTAACCAAGCAAGCAGACTTAACTGAGTAAATACTTCTCATATCAAGAACCCAAGCTTTTTTATCTGGCTTGGTAGGGAATAAGTGAAGGCAATTAAGCAGCTAATCGACAACTTCCAGCTCCCATAGTGATGCAGATGCACCCAAGGAAGAAGCCCAAAGGCCAAAGTTTGGAGAGTATACACAAGGAGGCCCAAACCAAAGACTGGACGTGGACTTGGAGATGAGAGTTGAGGTGGCACGAGTAAGTGAGGAGTGTTATATGTTAGTTGTTCTGTGAGAGGGAGGGGAGCAATGTTGTGACTTGTATTAGGGGGTAAGGGAGAGGAAGAACAGCCTACTGTTTGGCTGGGAGATTGTTCTTTGTATTGAGGCCCTTGCTTATTTGTTCTTTTCTTTTATTGTGAATTACATTGTTCCCATAAGACTCTGTTTTCCTTTATTTCAATCAATACAAAATCGTGATTGGCATTCTGTCATTATTGTGAACTTGTTGTGAGTTTGTAAACTGTATTAGTGATCCGATCTGCCGGATCGTCACCTATGGAGACAAGATACCAAAATCTCTCTTCTCGTGTAGATGAGAATGAAAATAGGATTGGGGAACTAGCATCTCGTATACAAGACTTAACCAATGTTGTAACAGAAATGCAAAATAGAGATCGTGTGATGGAGCAAAAAACCGATGAGTTCTAGTCATTAGTGCTGGGTTGGATGAAACGGATGGAGAAGCAATCTTCCATTGGAGAGGAATACAGCTCAAGAGGAGATACTGACCTATTGGGGACCGGGAATACCTCTGGACAAACTCCAGTGCAAACAATGGAATTCAACATGAAACCAAACTATTTTGTTGTTTCAAATGGGTTTTTTAAGAAAATGAAACTTCCTATTTTTACTAGAACTGATCCTCGTGGTTGGGTTACTAAGGTAGAAACCTATTTTCGAATCAATCAAATACCCTCAGATATGAAGATAAATGTGGCTGAGATTTGTATGGAATGGTCTACCATTAATTGGTTTTCCATGCTTCTTAACACTCAACTGGAGCTGACTTGGGAGCGATTCAAGCTTGAACTCACGCGCCAGTTTAATAGTTGTCGATCCACCAGTCCATTTGAGGAGCTCGCTGACCTCCATCAGACTGAAAGTGTAGAAATGTACATTGAACTGTTTGAATTGGTGGCTGCTTCCGCTCCTGGGTTGCCGAAGGAATAGTACATCGGTTATTTCGTAAGTGGTCTTAAGGATGAGATCAAAGGCTGGATCAAGGTTCATACGCCTGACGATCGAGTAGAGGCAATGTGGTTAGCAAGATCTATCGAAGTGTCTCTGCAGATGGGGAAAACGGGATCTGGAACTACCAAGGCAACTGGGTTTTTGATGAAGGAGGTGCAAGGGAAGAATCAGTTGGGCCACAACCCAGGCCATAGGCCCAATAGATTTGGATCTTCCCGGGGATTGAACCATCCTTCTCTTAGCCTAAGTTTTGGCAGGTACTCCACACCTCAGAACTCGCCTACCTCATTGCCGTCTAAACCGAACCGTTAGGGCAATCGACGGTCAGGAGTTCGGCACCTTACCAAAATATAGTGGAAGGAATGCCGAAAAAAGGGATTCTACTTTCAGTGTGGCCAGAGCTATTCTCCTCAGCACAAATGTCCCAAGGCTCAGTTAAGGGTGATGCTACAAGGAGAGGGAGAAGATATGGAAGAGGAGGAAGAATTTTATGACGTGGAAAATGATAAGGGAGATGATCCAGCTGATGGCGAATGCAGAGCCCTTGATTTCAGTCAACTTAATTCCCATATGATTGCACCGATAAAGAGAGAGGGAGAATTACAGACCATCAAACTCGCTGGAACCATTAACGAAATTCCAATGGTGATGTTGGTTGATAGTGGGGCTTCGCATAACTTCCTTTCCTCTATGATGGCATCTACTCTTGGTTTCCAGGTATGTCACATTAAAACTCTGGAAATTAAGCTTAGGGATGGGAATCGAATTGCAGTTGATAAGAAGTGTGTAGGTGTTCCCATAACCATGGGTGATTATCAGTGCTCAATCGATGCGTTGGTGACAGATATAGGGGGTTAGATGTAATTTTAGGCGTTGAATGGCTACGAACGCTGGGAGATATCACTGCTAATTGGGCATTAGGGAGTCTAAAATTTGAGGATAAGGGAACGAAGGTGGAGCTACGGGGAATAAAAATGGGGCAATGGGAGTCTCAGTCTTTGCAATATTGGTTGGAGGGGCACTTAACTCAGCTCATTACTGAAAATAATAAGGCCTCTCTAGTTCTATGGGGTGAATTGCAGCATTTGAGTTAAACATAGCAGCAACAAATGACTTCCAACTTCCTCAAGTACCGTTCTGTTTTTGGGAACTAAGAAGGTCTGCCTCCCCAGAGAGAAGTCGACCATTCCATTACACTCTAACCGGGTCAGGGACCTGTGTGTGTGCATCCCTATCATTACCCATACCACCACAAGACAGAGATTGAACATCAGGTAGCTGAGATGTTGAAGAAAGGGATCATCCGACATAGCAAAAGTGCTTTCTCAAGTCTGATTATACTGGTTAAGAAGAAGTACCAGTCGTGGCGGATGTGTGTTGATTATCGCGCTTTAAACAAGATGATGGTTCCCGATAAATATCCCATTCCTGAGATTGAGGAGTTATTTAATGAATTAGGGGGAGCCAAATTCTTCACTAAATTGGTCCTTAAATCTGGTTACCACCAGATTTTGGTTCGTGGAGAGGATATTGAAAAAATAGCTTTTCGGACACATAAAGGACATTATGAGTTCTTGGTGATGCCCTTTGGTTTGACTAATGCTCCTGCCACATTCCAGGCAGCCATGAACAACATCTTCGGGCCATTGCTTCGTCACTGTGTGTTGGTTTTTTTACGACATCCTTGTGTACAGTCGAACTTGGAAGGAACAAATCCAGTATGTGGGAACTCTCCTAAGTATTTTAGCACACAATAAGTTTGTGTTGAACTCCAAGAAGTGCAGTTTTGGCCAACCTGTAGTGGAGTATCTCGGGCACATCATTAATGAGGAAGGAGTAATGGTGGATGCCAACAAGGTGAGTGTTGTCCAAGCTTGGCCTACTCCTTCCACTGTTAAGGGAGTGCGAGGTTTCCTAGGCCTCACATGGTATTATCGAAAGTTCATCCAGAATTATGGGAAAATCGCTAAGCCCTTGATTGAGCTAACCAAGAAGCATGGGTTTAAATGGAATGCAGAAGCTCAAACAGCCTTTAAAGATTTGAAACACAAGCTTATGACTGCCCATTGTTGGCTCTCCCGAATTTTTTCAAGCCGTTTGAAATTGAATATGATGCTTCAGGTTCTAGTATAGGGGCAATGTTCATGCAAAATCGAAGACCGGTGGCATACTTTAGTAAGGCTTTATCTCCCCAAAATGTGACCAAATCAGCATATGAAAAAGAAATTATGGCAATTGTTCTTGTTGTCCTCCATTGGCGGCCATATCTGTTGGGAGAGTCGTTTATTATCCATACCAACCATCAAAGCATTCATCAACTTCTTCATCAGCACATCACCACCGGCGACCAGCAAAATTGGATTGCAAAACTCATGGGGTATTGGTTTGAAGTTAGGTATAAACCAGGAAAGGAGAATCGGGCAGCGGATGCATTATCACGAGTTACTGGAATTACAGGGGAGTTATTCACTTTTTTAGTCAGTACCCATTTGCTGGATAGACCTGAATTGACACACGGGTTGGCACAAGACCAGCAACTTCAAAAAATCTTGGCTGACTTGAGACTGAATCCACTCTCCCACCCTGGTTTTGTGGAACACAATGGTAAGCTATTTTTCAAGTATCAGTTGGTTCTCCCTGTTGCCTCCCCTTGGATCCCTATCCTTCTTGCCGAATTCTATTCCACTTCATTTGGAGGAAATTCCAGCTACTATCGTACTTATCGTCGATTTGCTTCCCTCTTTTATTGGTTAGGCATGACTAAATCAGTCCAGAAATTTGTGCAAGCATGTGATGTTTGTCAAAGGTACAAGGCATCCACCTTGGTTCCTGGCGATTTACTTTAGCCCTTGTCAATCCCGGAGCAAGTGTGGGAAGATATCTCTATAGATTTCATTACTGATTTACCGAGATCGAAAGGATGGGATACGATTTGGGTGGTAGTCGACCGTTTATTGAAGTATGCACACTTCATTCCCCTTAAACATCCATTCATTACCAAGATGCTGGCTGAAGTTTTTATCAGGGAGGTTGTTCACTTGCATGGGTTACCTAAGTCGATACTCAGTAACCGAAATTCCCTCTTTGTCAGTCGTTTTTGGTAAGAGATATTCAAGTTACAAAGGACTAAGTTGCATTTCAGTTCAGCTTACCATCCCCAAACCGATGGACAAACTGAGGTTGTAAACAGGTGTGTGGAAACTTTCCTGCGTTGTTTTGCTACGGATCTACCTAAGTCATGGTCTTTGTGGTTGTCTTGGGCCGAATTTTGGTATAATTCCAACTACCACGTGTCCATCAACAAGAATCCTTTCGAATTCGTTTATGGCCGCAAGGCACCTATAGTTTTCCAATTCGTTCCATGAGAAATTTAGGTGGCTGTTATGGGCCATGAATTATTGGACAGAGATGAAGCACTGCGTCAGTTGAAGTCTCATTTAGCACGTTCTCAATCCAAGATGAAATGCGCTGCAGATAAGCATCAACGTCATGTAGAGTTTCCAATGGGAGATCAAGTGTATGTGAAGCTACGCCGCCATCTTCAGCTATCCATTACTGCTCGCATTACGCCCAAGTTGGCTCCTCGGTTCTATAGACCTTTCACAATTAGCCAAAGGGTAGGACCGGTTGCCTACAAATTGGAGTTACCTCCTAAAGCCAAAATACATCCAATCTTTCATGTTTCTCTATTGAAGAAAGCATGTGGCACAACATCAGCTCCTGCTTCTTTACCAACAGAGTTGGAATCGGATGATGTAACCACTCTCCACCCTTGGTGTATTTTGGCCAAACGTAGTATCTGCAAACATGGGGAGACTATTCCTTAGTTGCTAATTTAATGGAGTGAAGGAGGTATTGATAATGCTACATGGGAAGACGAATTTGCTATCTTGAACCAATTCCCTGATTTCAGTCTTGAGGACAAGACTGTTATACCACCCGGAGGCAATGATGCAGATGCACCCAAGGAAGAAGCCCAAAGGCCAGAGTTTGGAGAGTATATGCAAGGAGGCCCAAACCAAAGGTTGGACGTGGACTTGGAGATGAGAGTTGAGGTGGCACGAGTTAGTGAGGAGTGTTATATATCAGTTGTTCTGTGAGAGGGAGGGGAGCAATGTTGTGACTTGTATTAGGGGGTAAGGGAGACGAAGAACAGCCTGTTGTTTGGCTGGGAGATTGTTTTTTGTATTGAGGCCCTTGCTTATTTGTTCTTTTCTTTTATTGTGAATTACATTGTTCCCAGAAGACTCTGTTTTCCTTTATTTCAATCAATACAAAATCGTGATTGGCATTCTGCCAGTATTGTGAACTTGTTGTGAGTTTGTAAATTGTATCACATAGATGCAAATTTCTTCTCCACTTCAGGTCCCAGACCCAATTTTTGCCAAGCCAATGTCCACATTCTTTTATAAAGGCAGAAGGTTGAGAAGACAACAAGAAAAGGCTGTTGAAAGCAACCTTAAGAGGGAAGTCTAAGAGCCAAATGTCATGCCAGAAACTACATTTACTTCCCGTGCCTATGACAATTCAAGTATTGTTACAAAATGGCTCTTGGGATGAGATAGACATGATATCCCTCCAAACATAGGACTAATTTGAAGGCTTTATAATAAGGGGGATAAGGAAGTGACCCTTATAATATTTTTTTCTTATAACAATCTGCCAAAGGGATTTATTTGATGGATCAAGCCTCCATAACCACTTAAAAAGGAGGCCGAAATTTCTCATTCTCATATCTTTAACTCCTAAACCACCCAGTCCTTTTGATCTTTGAATCAAATCCACTGCAAGAAAAATCCTAATTTCCAACGAAAAATTACCGACGGAACATTTTCCGTCGCTAATTACCGACAGAACATTATCCGTCGCTAATTACCGACAGAAAAATTTGTTCCGTAGGGAAAATTGTAGACAAAATCATATTCCCGACGGAATAAATAATCCGTCGTAAATAAAGGAGGGAAATTATCCCGCCAAAATCTACCGACGGAAATTAGCGACGGATATAAAAAATTCCGTCGTTAAATTGGCGCCAATTTTCGCGCCTGAAATAGGCCACGAAATTTACCGACGGAATATTATTTCCGTAGGTAATTTACCTACGGAAATATGATTCCGTAGGTAATTTTCCGACGGAAAAAATATTCCGTCGGTAATTTTCATAAAAGTCAATTACTGTTACAAATTATAATTGTTATATATTTTTATTTTATTTTAACAATTTTATTTTTTTTAAAAAATAATATATAAATTTTGATTATTTCATAAAATTATTAAGTTAATAATGATTTATAAATAGTACTATGTGTAAATTTGATTATTTCATTAATTACATGTAATTTAGTTTATTTTAGAAGATATCTTTTTATATCCGCATTTTATTTATTCGTGATTAGATCTATACAATGGAAAAACATTGAACCCAAAGATATTTAATGTTTTCGTAACATTTGTACAAAAAAAATGTATTTATTTATGGCGTTCATCAATTTATTAATACAAATGAAAATTACTAAACTAACTAAAATTGAGGTTTAAAAAAAACAGACTTCTCCATCGTAAAGTTTCAAGAAGTGAAGATTTTTCTCATTATTATCATTTTAAGGTCTTGAGGTATGTCAATGTTCTTAACATGATTTTAGGTCGAAGACATTAGAGGTTATATCTTATCCTCAAGAAAATCTAATTTGTACTTAATTATCTTCAACTTGCCAGGATATAAGACTATATTATAATTTATTTTATGTCGTATAAAGAAAATAAAGTATGTAATTAGTTTATGTTGATTCTTTAGGGCCTTTTTTGACATTAGAGGTTGTGTTGCTTATTCTAAATTATATCCCTCGGGCCGCGGTCAATGTATTTGCAGCTTATTTTCAAAATCAAAATTGATTGTATTTATGTCAAACATGTAAGGTATACCCCTGTAAGGAAACAAAAAAACAAGTGCAAAATCCAACCCTTTAATTATATTGAAAAATCAAGTGAATAACTACTGTAAAAAAGCCAACATTTTGAGTTGGCAAATATAAACCCTTTATATATTTCACATGTCCCCATGTCTAACAATCATCTCTTCCCAACATTTTCTCAAATATTCATGTTCTCTCCCACTTTCTTTAATATTATTATTATTATTATTCATTTTCCCGCCATTTTTTTTGTCATTAATAGTAGGGTTTTCATTTAAGGAAATTCATTTTACCAATAATCATGCATTTTTCATATGTTAATTATGCAGTAGAAAATATATAAAAATATATTTTATACTCCGTCCGTTTTCATTCAAGATTTTTACTTTTGGCTTTTTCACGCATATTAATTAAAATCAATAGCTCAATT
>JBBPFJ010000590.1:46815-74658 GCA_037975025.1 Excoecaria agallocha
TGAGGATAAGAGCTTCAGTCAACATACTTTTAAGTTTCTCAAAGCATTCTTGACATCTGTCAGTCCACACAAACTTGGTATTCTTCTGTAATAGTCGAGTCAGTGGAACTGTAATAGTGGAGAAACCCCTTTTTATGGATGTCCTGTAATATCCAACTAACCCCAAAAAAATTCTCACTTCAGTCACATTCTTAGGTGGCTTTTACTGAAGAATTGCTTCAATCTTTAATGGATCCACTTTAATACCTTCTGCAGAAATCACATAACCTAAGAAAGATACTTCATTCAACCAGAAGTCACATTTACTGAATTTAGCATACAGCTGCTTCTCTCTCAGAGTCTGCAAAACAATTCGCAGATACTTATCATGTTCCTCTGCTGTCTTAGAATATACCAGAATGTCATCGATGAAAACCATCACAAACTGATCCAGATAAGGATGAAAAACTCTATTCATCAGATCCATAAAGGCGGCTAGTGCGTTTGTAAGACCAAATGGCATGAAAAAAATCTCATAATGGCCATACCGAATACGAAAAGCAGTTTTAGGCATATTTGTAGCTTTTACTCTCATCTGGTAATATCTCGATCTTAAGTCAATCTTTGAAAATACACCCGCTCCCTTCAGCTGGTCAAACAAATCTTCAATGCGAGGAAGGGGGTATTTGTTCTTTATAGTCACTTTATTCAGCTACCTGTAATCAACACATAGCCTAAGTGTCCCATCCTTCTTTTTAACAAACAAGATTGGTACTCCCTAGGGAGAAATACTGGGTTTGATAAATCCCTTATCGAGCAATTCTTGTAGCTGAATCTTCAATTCTTTTAACTCTGCAGGTGCCATTTTATAAGGAGCAATGGATATAGGCGTAGTGCCTGTAGCAACATCAATAGAAATTTCTACTTCTCTATCAGGTGATAAACCTAGTAATTCATCAGGGAACACATATGAAAATTCTCTAACAGTGGGCACTTCTGACACCTTTGAACTATGTTTCTTTGCCTCCACGCATAACACATGTAGGCTACACATCCATTTCTGATCAATCTCTTAGCTGCAGTAGCAGATATCACATCAGACAGAAAATCATGTCTCACACCTACCACTGTAATTTCTCGATCATCTTTAAGCTTTAAAGTGACTCTTTTTCTTTTACAATCAATAGTCCGCTTGGTGGGCGGATAACCAATCCATTCCTAGAATCACATCAAACTCGTGGAAGGGTAGCTCAATAAGGTTTGCTAGGAATATATATCCTGGGCACTAATAGGACACTGTCTGTACACCTTATTTACCACTACACTATGCCCCATAGGATTACTTACCAAGATATCCTGCTCCAAGCATGCCTCTTTCATCCCTTTATCCCAAGCTAATGCAGTATTAATATAGGAATGAGTCGAACCAGGATCAATCAATGAATGAACTGAATCAGATAATAGGAGAAATGTACCTACTATTACATCTGGAGCATCCTCTACCTCTCTGGCTCTAACAGAATATGTCTGACCTGCAGATCACCTCTGACTCTGAGATGACTGCCCAACTGGTCTAGAGGTTGATGTAATGGGGGCAGCTCCCCCACCACGTCCTCTCGGTGTAGAAGACCCAGTGCCTGATGCTGGAGATGCCACCGAAGTAGTCGATAATACTGGACAATCTTTAATCTGATGCTTTCTGGACCCACATCTGAAACATGCTCCAGTTTAAAATCTGCACTTCTCATAATGAAATTTGCCACAATAATCACAGGCTACAGCTGCCCCACTGTCTCTATCCCGAGGGGTACTGGCTGTTGGAGTAGCTGGAGCTCTACCACGTGTAGTAATACCCCTACCTCGTCTTGCTGGAACTGGAGGACGACTTTGAGGTGTAAAAGATCCCTTTGATTTCTTGCTCTGATCACCCTTTCTACTGGACTGTCCTTGCTTCCTCTTTTGCTGAAATCGAGACTGTCTCTCAGCCTGCTCAGCCTGGATGGTCTCTAATTTAATAGATGCCTCCATTATAGCTCTCAAAGTAGGGTACTGCTGGGTGCCTATAATCTGCCTCAGCTCAGTATGCAGTCCTAGCTCAAACCTCTATCGCAGCTTTGCTTCTGTAGACTGACTCTCATCAAGGATACTCTGAGGTGCTCAAACTTGTGCTCATACTCTGCCATAGATTTATTACCCTACCTCAGCCTCCAAAAGACATCCTGCATGGCCAATTTATACTCTGACCCAATATATTTAAGCTCAAACTGAGACACAAAAAAATCCCAAGTCAACTGATACACTAGGGTATGCCTCCTAACTAAGTCCCACCAAACAAAAGCTGATCTTTGCAGCAAAGCAACTATACCCTCTAACTTTTCTTCTGCTGAACTATTTGTGATTTCAAAAAGTCTCTTTATTTTAAATAACTAGTCTTCAGCCTGTGAAGGTGTCATAGGAACCTTTCCAGAAAAGTCTTCAGCTCCCAACCTTTTTAACCATTCCAAAATAGGATATCTTCTAGGTGGACCTGGCTGAACTTGAACAACTGTATGAGAGGACTGAGCCTGACCTACTTGTAGTCGTTGCTGGATGTATTCAGCCATAAGATTAAGGAAGTCTAGCTGTGGGGGTAGAGGTGGCACTGATGGAGAGAAAGTCTATCGCTGTGGGGCCTCCTGCTGTCCAGTACCTATAGAGGCTTCACTTTTATCATCCCCCACCTGTCTATCTCGATTAGATGATATCTTTACACTATAAAACAGTCATGAGCAAGTACACATTAGATTTCCATCACACTTTATTACTTACAATTGGCATGTATATATAGGCAATTAAATCATACTTATACCCACTCTAATCTTAGAACAGATTAAACCAATGCTCTGATACCACAAAATGTAACACCCTTACTGTAACAGTCTTATCGAATGATGCAAATGGTACGAATTTTTTTTACCAACCAATAGCTTTTCCATTAAAACTTAATATCATTCTTTCACCTAACCTCTATTAACATAATAACCTCCTTTCATACTTAACTCCTATTAATCGCTGACCTATAACTGTCCAGTTTATACTATGCATTTAACAAAAATTTGGCAATATAACGGCTATAATCTTAACTAATTCCCCTGAAAAATAGATAATAACACAGCCTCTCTGAGGCACAACAGTTGATATCCAATCATATGACATATCCACATACTCTATCATATAACACATGCATACTATTTACTTTCTACAATTTCTCATCCACACACTTCTATATACAATACCATACAATACAATACAAGTATCATTACAATTTTGTTCTTATAATACAAAACATAATAGATATATATATACATGCCACAAAAATATTCCTCCTATTTCTTCAACCTCAGTTGTCTTCTGTGTACTCATGCTTCAGAATATTTGTACCTGCACGCAGTAAATCCTACGTGCTGAGCATTAAATATGCCCAATGGTGACTAAGAATCATAATATTTTTCTAAAAGCATATTTTCCTATTTATGTGCAATTAAGTTAATTGTTAACAGCTTTTCTCGTTTAAAAGCATATTATACTATTAACAACTAATTTTTTTCGGTTTAGCTTAAAACTTAACTTTTCAGTTTAGTCCTTAAAATTTTTATTTATTCCAAAAATACCCTTTTATGCTTTTAATTACCAAAATGCCCTTTATTATTTTCTCATTTTAATTTCTTAATTGGCTTATAAATTATCGATTAATCATTGTTTTGACTTTTTCATGTAAAATTATATTTTAGTCCTTTAACCATACAAAGTTGATTTTTTACACAATTAGTTAACCAAATTACCATCTTATCCTTATTAATTCTTTTGTTCTCACTTTTACCTATTAAATTTATCTTTTTGAAAAATTACCGTTTTACCCCTAAACTTTTAAACTTTTTCTATTTTAGTCCTTTTCACTTTAAAGTTCAGTTTTAACTTTCTTCTTATACTTTTAACATTTTCTTACCATTATGTCCCTAGTATAGACCCGACAGAAAACTCTCAGACCGGATATGCGGGACGTAGATCCCATAGGGCCACAACAGAATGAGAGATGACCTCCAAGTATCATCCCTCATATAATATATGAACATATGACAGTACATATGATAGACACTATGGAAATCAACGATCCAACCATAGTAAAGCAAGTCATCATGATTTGCATCGCGGTACAGGTATCCCTATGGCTAGCCAATTATATCCTGAAATAGGTTTTACTGCTTGACTCTTTCTAAGGGCACATATTTCCTTAATTTTTATGTTATTATTCAATTTCCCATTCTTTTCATTACTTGTCATTGCTTGTCAACACTGTATTAGTGCAGTACACTTACAGTCAGTCTTCTTTACACAGTCTGAGAGTTATTTCTCAATAATTCACCATTTTATCTATAAATTATGCAATAATTCATCATCATTTCACATTTTTCAATTAATACCTAGCTAAATGTTATTCCGAAAATATTTATTTAATTTCCATAAATTCTATAAAAATTCATGGATATTAATTTTCATTAATATTATCATTAGAAAGCTTAAACTCACTAAAATAACTAAAAATCACATTGTTTTCTCTTGAACTACCATTCGGCCTCCACTATAACTCTACTATATAAATTATTTGAAATTCACTCAAAGTTTCTAATAAGCATAATTAAGTCCCAAATACATGAATATAACATTAATTTCAATAATACCTCAATATATAACATTAATTTTAATAATACCTCAATATATAAATTTTTCCTTAATTAGTCACAAACCTTTTTCTAGTGATTATTCTTGCCTAGGCTTCTTTTTCTTTGCCTTTGGCTAGTGAGATAGGCTCCTCCTCTTGAATTCCTTCAATGGCCGAATTCTTTATCAAAATAAACTATAATATTTTGACTTCAAATGCTAAAATTAATAGCAAAAATGAACTCTAGATACCCAAAATTAGACACCAAGAAATCAAATTAAAATCAATTACTTCACTTACCTAAATTTGACACCTAAACTTTAACCCTTGATTTTCTTTGATTTTCTTCCTTGAATCAAAGATCAGAGATGGCTAGGGTACTCTAGAGAGGCTTGAAATCACTTTTTTGAACTTTGATTTGGTGGGATTTGGGTGAGATTTGAAGGAAAAAGAGAAGAAAATGGAAGTGAGGGAGTTCGGCCACCAAAGAAGCTGAAGAAGGCATATGATTTTATTGGAGTTTTCTGGAGAAGAAGAGCTTTCATATGGCCTTATAATGGGCCTTGGGCTTTAATTAGGCTTGGACAATTAATTTGTTTAAGCCCGATAATTACCCGATAAATGACCCTAATTAATTTCTCCCACTTTACAATTTTAAATCACTTCAAATTTGATTTCATCATTAATATCATATTAAAAAAAATAGGCTATACCCAAAATTTCAGCCCAATCGTAGTTTTTTTTGGGTCCGATTCAATTTTATCGGCCCTATTCAAAAATACCAATGTTACCTAAAAATTTATTTTTTGTTACCAAAATAATCTAAATATTATTTTAGGCACATATGTAATTTTTGATAATTTTTAAACTTCATTTGCTAATTTTAATAGCCAAAATGATAAAAAATCAATTAAAAATTCTGAACCCTAATTATCTCGATTTTCGTTATTTTGGCTTTTGAAAGCCTATTTAATTTCAAATTCACTTCAAATTTCAACCTTGGACTATCCGTGACTAATACTTTCCAATAGTCCAATAAAATACTTTTCACTTTCGGGTGTAAATTTCAGCCTGAAAATACTATTTACTATCGAAAAGTACTATTAACGATTAGTCCGATATTGAGGCCATTACAAAGAGACTAGATGGAATCCTTACAATTGATTCCCTTAGGATCCACTGGGGGATTAAAGCCCTACTAGGACTGGAAAGCTTCTAAGTCCGGGAAGACTAATAACTAGCCAAAACTCAAAGAAAGCAAATGCCCCTACAAGAACTAAACAAGTGATAAGGGCAGAGACTTTACTTCGATCGCCTAAGCTAGGATGGAGCTGTTGTACATTGAGGATGGGCCGACTTTTAAGCATTAAGTGATGCACTCTCTTTCGATTGATTATTTTGAATCCAGTGCCTTGGTTGGCCACCATGTCTACTTCTCTCTAATGCCTCATTAGTGGGGAAGTACATTCCCTCTAAATCAATGCTCGGAAAGGGAACTATGAGAAAGGTACTTCAAGAATACATACATTTGGAGGTAGGCCATTTAGATAGACCGATTCTAATTGCGGTTAATCCCGTAAACTATCAGAAAATCGACAACACAGGTAGGGGGCATGCTGACATGCTTTACTTTCTCAATTAAGGAGCTCCGCTGATTCGAGCATTATAGCAAGACAAAGGCAAGGAATAGTCAAAAGCAATTTAAGGTTCTAGGGGCTCCACCAGGACAGGGAACTCTTCAACTACCCTCTTAGAAGCGAGCAACCGATAGAAAATGGCGAACTCTCTTATAGCAAGATCTTCTATAATAAAGTACTTTGCTCCAGTCTTTTTCGCTACCTCCCCTCCTTATCGGCTTTTTCTCCTGCACCCGATATTGAAGCTGTTGGTGTTATTGCTGCTAGCCGTTCCCCATCTTAGGCCCTCCCTCTCCGATTGAGTGAAAGGATAACGAACCTTGCTACCTTCCCAACCGAAAACAGACAAACAATAGCTCCAAGAGTTTTTTCACTTTTCGAAAAAAACTTAAACTTTTTTTCTAATCGATACTGCTACAGGGTTCAGTGCTACTTTGCCTCTCGATATGCCCCCTTTTTACTTTCTTGCTTTCCTGAACTGAATTGCATTGATTAGGCAGAGGAAATATGCCATTTACCTATGTTATATGAGACTGTGGAGCACAAAGGGTAGCCTTTCTTTCCTAATGACGATTCTCAATAGCATCTGTAAGACCTCTAGGCTTACTAGACTTCATTCGTCTTAGTAGTCTTAGTGCTAGTAGTAGTAAGAAGGGATTGGCCGCATCAAATAAGGGATTCTCCGCATATATTCATTCTTGCAACTGTCTTTGTGAACATGAACAGATGGGATTGAGTTTTCACGCTTTCACTAAGGGAAAGAGTATGCCATCCTTTCATAGCTAGCGTTAGGTCACTTGTATCCCCTCTTATACTGTAATCGGCACTAAAGCAAGTAAGTAGCCCATCAAATGCTCATAGAACCGATCAAAGTTTGAAGTCTTTCCCATCCTCCCTCTTATCCTACCACCCCCACCCGTATTTTTTCACTATCTGGCTATCGAGAAGAAAAAATGTAGCTAAGCATGAAGCTAATCAACTTTAATGTAGGGGAGTCAGTCAATAGGCAGAAAAGGAACCCTAGGAAAGATCATATCACTGAAGACAAAGCCAAAAGCGGGATCAGTTAGAATGAACTTAGGACTACTCTCACGGCTATGGATAGGCTCCTTCCTCATTAACATAAACTTGACTCTTACTAGACGAAAGAGAAGCCGGCAGGCAAGAGAAAAAAATGGTGAAATAGCAGACTATGCCACTTAGACTACGCCATGATTGGGTAGCCACGCAATGTATTTCACTACTTGCAGTAGGAAAAGAGGGTCAGCGTAACATGTCCATAGGTTGATCCCTTGTTTAGACCTCAACCTGAGATTTCTATTTTATAAGCACTTGAAGTAATCTAAAAGGAAACATTCCATTGATTGAGCACCCATTCCTATCTTTTATGATGATCTAACCGACTATCTCAATGCATGGGATTTTTTTGAGGGATACAAAGATTCACATAATATAAAAGTTGTGAGACTTTCTTTAATAGCCTAGTATGACCAGACAGAAGCAGAATCATAGTCTTCCTCCAGGGATTGGTCATTCATGAGCCTGATTTCGTAAAGAAAGGAAGTTAAGCTACGGTTAGCCTTGCAAGAGCGGATGTGCGGGAGAATAGAACTGAGCTTCAAGGCTTCAAAAGATGACAGTTCGTTGATCCAATTTGGCCAACGTTATAGGGAAGCCCTTTCTGGTAAACTCTCAGTAAGCCATGTCTTCGCCAATCGATAGTTGACCCGAAGCAAGAGTTCTCATTCGAAGCATGAAACATCCTTTTTTCCCTTTTTATAAATAACGAGAATCAAAATGCTAGGCACAACTTTGCTTTTCCTAGGTACAGGTGGAGATGCGATGGTCAAGGATTAGGGTGGAAAAAGATTGAATAATAAGGATTGCCCCTGTTAAACCATTGAGTAGCGATCTACTACTGTCTTGTAGCAGCGGGTTTTCCACACCAGCTAAAATACGAGATGATGCTTTTTTAGGAGCAGGTTTTTCTTCTTGAGAATAAGGGTAGCTAAGCATAAGGTAAGGAATTGAACTCAATTAAACTAAATAAGTAGCTGGAAAGGGGGACCTATTACAAAGGAACATCAACATCAGCTAGAACTTTCAATTTCGTGGTGAGTCCTTACTTTAAAAGATCCTACCTACATGCGCAAGAAAAGATTTTGAAAGGTGTGATCGATGTAAGCATCATTCCACTTACCGAAGTCATTCTTAATAGCATAGCGAACACTTTAAGCAAGTCCTTCCTTGCCCCCTGAGATTTGATACGGGCCAATACTCTTTTAAATGAATGATTATATGTTTCGCCTTACCTTACCCACCAACAAAGAAAGATTGCAATGAGTTAAATTTACACCTAGTAGCAACACAGGTCTTGTTGCTCGATAGGGGAATGTAATGAATAGAGCTAATTACTGAATGAAATCATGGATTAGTTTTGATACCACTCTTATTACGTACTATTAATGCAGATAACAATAGATATCCGCATCTAACCTAGGGGATATTAGCTCCTCACTGGGATAGAAGGACAGGAATTTACCTGACATAAGCGAAAAAAGGAGTTGACTGGTATTACCAGATCACATCTAGTTACCATCCCTAAAGTAAAGGGCTAGCACGAAAGAAGAATAACAAAGCCTTAACCCGACAACCAACTAGAAAGCACAACAAGAATAGAAGGGAATGAGTTTCTTTATCACAGACTATGGGTATCGTGTATCCCTTTAGAGTTCCTTCTTTACGTGGATCATTACTTGAGGAATTACCAAATACATTCAAGGAATGACTGGTCTTACTAAGAGTAGCTACTACTGGGTTTGCTTACTACAGACCCTTCATTACCACTATCAAAAAAAGGATTTACTGCTCTAGCTACAACTGTATCATTCCTATTACTCTTACCTCTTATTACAGAGGATAAACTGGGAAGACTGCCCATAAACAACAGGAATAAATGTTACCCAAATAAGAGAAATTCAACTACAAACGAATGAATAGACAGGTTTCGCTGGAATAATTACAGTATCCCAACAAAAGGAACCCCAGGCCCTAGAAAGAAAGGTAGGGTGAATGATGCAGTAGGAATAGATTACTGCTTTGCTGCTTGATACTGAAGGAACTTAGTGTACTCATCCTCAGACACAGATACGGTTTTATGCTCAGTAGTGGTAGAAGGATTAGGAGTGGGAACATACTCTTAAGTAGCTACATTCGCATATCGTGGGGTTCTACCAACAAGATCTTAATAAGAATCACTAGGCTTAATGCCCTCTTCACCGAATCACCATAGTGAGAACACTTCCGTGATCCTCGTCCACTTCTCCGCTGCCATAAAAATAGCTTGAATCTCTTTCTCGGGTAGGCCATAACACCTTCATTCCCTCAGTTAAAGACCAAAAAAAGAGTCACTGCTCAAGGTAGGTAAGCAGCTGAAAGAGTATTTTGAAGGCTTTTAGCAGAAGGTCTGATAAAAAAGTATATATGACCATCAATGTCTGTATCTTTCCCTCATCCCCTATCATAAGAAGGTGGATAGTAGAAAGGTGAGAGGCTATAAGATCATTCTTCATCTTCCCCTAGAAATATCATATAGAAAGAAAGAATACCTTACAATCTTGCTTACTAGCTAAGTACTAGAGTGATAGGTTATCTATATTATTAGTAGTAGCCTAGGCTCCAATCATGAAACTTCAGGCTATATGCTTAACACATACAAGTTGAACCTTATTTTTGGGAACCTCCTAGTAGAAAGCTTTAACAAGGGAAGGCTGGCTATCGAGCTAAGCTAACTCATAAGAAAGTTCTATGTCCTGTAAGCAGGAAGGCTCACTTCGATCGGTAAATGTGATGAATCTGAAAGCGTGACGAGAGAATTCAAAGATATCAGTATCTTACTTGGTACACATTTAAATAAAGTAAAGAAGTAAATAAAGTAAAGAGGATACGACTAGACTCTTATTAAAAATTACGTATAGAAAGATGTTTATGGTCTATCTGATACTTATTTATCTAGTACGATCGATCAACTCATTTAGTTCTCTTCACTAGGTGTTTATGGAATTCTATTAGAGTAGGTAGAGAAAATTTGTCTAGGTAGTTGATATTATATTGCTCCTGAGAAATTCATTGTTCCAGTTTCGTTTGTGCATCTTTTTCCTATTGCTTTCACTAGTAAACAGCCAAAAGTGGTATGGTAAACAATAAAGCCTTTTTTGTTTCTGAATGACAGTTGATGGAGTTCAGCTGTCTAGAAAGTTCTTTTTACATATCGCAATGGAAAAGAAAAACTTATTTGAAAAATAGTTTACTCTTCTTAAAGAGGAAGACCGATTCTTTTATGTTTTAATGGGTCTCATCTTAATTAGTTTAGGAATTTTATACTAATTTAGTTAGGGTATACCTAACTATATTTCTGTGCTCAATCACATATTAGACCACAATATACACTTGGGCTTGCCCATTCGCTTCATATTCGGGTGGAAAAGGGTTTGCTTAGAACCTATTATCCCAGGATCGGATGACGTGAGAAAACTAGCGAATGTAGTTAGACCGGTGGATCATCCAATTCCTCTTGCACCTATAGAAGATCCCGTCATACCACCCAACAACCCACTTGATCAATTTGAAATAATCCCTTTCTGCTCAAATCAGTCACAATGGACTCCATAACCATAAAAGGAATCTTGTCGCTTTTCGCATGTAAAGCTTCTGCCATAATCATAGCCCTTTGGGGATCCCCAGTTATCTTTTCCAATGTCTCGCGTATTAGACATTGACATTATAGTACGCCTTCATCCTTAGAGAAAAGTCCAGGATGATCCTCATCAAAAAAACCATCAGAAGATGAAAGATCATCAGAAGACCTAGTAGAAGTTCTGTAGGGTGAATTGCCATAAAAATTTGGGGTTGTACTCCCAGAAAGAGAATCATATCACGTACTTGCACGTGTAAAATCAAATTGTGTACTATTCCCTAAAAAAGCTTTTTCAGAACCCTGAGTAATACTTAATGATTTGTTACTATATTCAATCGCAATGCTTGTTTGAGAATCAATCGAGGAGATATCACTCAAAAAGATGTTAATTTTTGGAAACACTAGAAACATAAGATAAGTGATTGATTGAGACAAATCCCTCCAGACAGCTTAACTCAGTCAAGCTTACAGGATTAGTGAAGAATTTTAGTGAGTTGTGGTTGGTTGTTGACCAACAGAAAGTATGGCAGTTGCAAAAAAATGCATGATTTGAGATCTTAACCTGAGGACACTAAATACTAAGTCAATCTAGATGAGAATCAGTACAAGCAACGACATCTGTGAACTTGGATAGCCTTGTGGCTTACCTTTCATATGCTCTAGGCTACTTTCTTCTCTTACGATATGATATTTCGAGTTGGATGAACAGATCGCTCCTAAAAGCAGCAGTGTGATCAACTATACGATACCACCAGATGTGCCCCAGCTTCAAGCGAGCTCACCCTATGGATCTTACTAAACTAGATTCCCTACTAGCGAGAGCGGTAATAAAGAGTCTTATTCCATAACACGGTATTCATAGATAAGCAAGAGATCCTAAGACGTAAAATAACTTGCTTTCGTGATAGCCCAATAGTCTCGAAATTACACACGACAACCAAACTCCCCTACTATAGAGAAGCCGTTACTTTCCCTCTCTCAATCAATTCTAGCTCAGTCAGTCATCCTTTCACTTGTAGATACTTCATTTGGGGAGCATACTTTTTCTTTCATCTCGAGTGTTATCTTCCTCCTTAGTGGCCTTTATTAGTAGTCAGCTTGACTTCCTCTTAAGTCGAGTGGAGCTTGGGCTAGGAAATCATTCCTTTGCATTTGCTACTGAACTAGGCCTAAAAGACTACTTATTTTAAGCATTGGCTCAATGACCTCTTTAAAATTATAAGGCTTATCCTACCCTGGAAAGCCTTCCCCACCAACTCCATCTTCACTTCTTGACTTCTTGTTCTGATTACGAGGGAAATGGTTTGAAATCCATAACTAGGGATCCACACTCCTACGTGGAAATCTAGAAAGGGAGTACTTGGAGATAGAGAAAGTGATTGTGCTATGTAATACTCTAATTGCAGGTTCGTTAGTTGCTCTCCTTTGTTCTCTAGGTTCGGTAACCCAGGTAGCTAAAGGCTGCCTTGCTTCTCGTTATGGTGGAAATCTTTTTATGCAAATCCTTTTTTTTTTCTTTTAGGAAGATGTAATTATGATATTGACCTTCCTTGACTACATCGATAAATGCACATTCTACTCTATTGGGCATCCATGTGCATTTTAGACAAGCCTCCTCTCGATCTTTTGCATCCCTAGCCATATTAGGCCAATAGTCACCTTGTTTTTGTAATCTTCTAGAAAGGTTTACAGGTTTGTCCCATAGGCCTTATCATGAACTTCTTCAATCAAGTCTCTTTACTACTTCTTCAATGCTAAGGCACCGAGCTAAGACCCCATCGGACATCTTTTAGTAAAAATTGCCATATAATTTAGTGAAGCACTTCAAGTGTTTCCTGGTTATGTGCACTGATAACACTGATTTCTTTAGTTCTTGAATCACAACATGTCTCCAATCTCCTTCTTTAACGACATCTTCACATAGCTTCTCGTTAAAGTTCTTTCATGGAGCTTACGTTCGTTGCTTACAGATCTTAATGACAGCTTCATCATCTTTAAACTTTTATGAAGCTAGAGTGGCCAAAGAATCAACATGTCAATTGATAGACCTATTGACATGGGTGAATTCCACATCAATTTCATCATACAACTTCTGCACACAAGGGGCTGATAAGGTGCTAGGGGAATCTCCTTCAGTGTTAATTTCCCATCTGTCTATTGAACCATATAATTTGAGTCACCAACAACTTTGTTTTTTACTTTTTGATTTTTATTTCTTTTTTATTACGCTTGTACTTATATTCTGAACTATTATTAGAGCATGGAAACTTAAATTGAAACGATAAAGATTGGTGATTTCAAAACTATTCCTGTATCTTCCTTGGTTGTGGATGATTCATCAAAGTCTAAGGTCCATTGCCCATCTTCTACTGTTGCAATCTATTTTATCTCACTCTATTCAGAAAAGCTAGATAGGGTTTTTTGATGGGCTAGTAGATCTGCAAAAACTTGCCCTTTATCGTTATCGCTTTGGGAGTGACACATTCTATGTCCAATTCTGACAGCTGTAACAACCATCACGCTATCCTTCCCAATGTGGCTGGCCTTGACAGCAAGTACCTTATCAGATTAGCCCACACAACCAAATGTGCTAGCATATAATGAATGTCTTAAATTTTAGGCTGCATATAAATATGTAAGCGTTAAAAAATTTATCGTTGCTTTAGTCTATCTAGCTTCAACTTCTTTGATAATTCTACTACCATAGTAGATTGTTGGTTTTTCTTGACCATTTTGATCATCCTGTGCTAGCACTATTCCGATAACATTATCATTGAAAGCAAGATATAGCTAAAGTTCCTTACCTGCTATTAGAGCCATCATCATTGGGGCGTTCGCTAAGGCCTCATTGATTTTTTTTTTGTCTCGAACCTCTTCCCATTTGTACTCCACCTTTTTCTTTAGCAATTCCATAAGAGGGGCCCCGATAAAGCTGCTAAACCTGGTAAGAACCTTCTCAAATAGGAAGCTTTTCCTAAAATGACTTCTACTCTTTCGAGGCTCTGGCATATCGAGCATTGCTTTGCTTTAGTATGTTAATTCACCAAATAACCAAAAAATTTCTCGAAAGTTACACCGATCGAAGATCATCAGGTGCATCTTCAGCTTGTATTCTTTGTATCTCTGTAGGACTCGATGATCCATATGATCTTTCTGGATTTCACTACCATGTCATCACATCAACCACTCATAAACTCACCCCATACATAGGAATATGGGGAAGTCAAGTACCTGGATCCAAGATCACGATATCCGGTTTGGTGGTAATATACCGAGGAAGGGCATAAAAGAAACCACCAAAGCAAACAAAGTAAAATCTTTGTTGAGTCAACTGGGATTACAACGGATCTAGTGGTTTTCTTATTTTATGGTTTTGCTGCTGAGAGAGAGTCAGAATAGAAAGCAGAAGTAGGTATTAACTCACCCGAAAGGTTGGGGGAAAGCACAAGGGTGCTTGTAGAAGAGAAGATACGAATTTACGAAAGGAATGAAAAGGTATTCGACTAAGACGGAGATGGGTATTCCCAAAGATGCTTGACCTAAAAGAGAGGGACGAGACTAAAAAAATTGTTTGATTCTGTTTTTGATTCTAGAAGTGGGATCGGGATCTTGTCTTTCATTTAACAAAATTGTGTGCGTTAGCTATATATTTTGATAAGCGATAAAGGAGTTCAAACCCAAGGCATCTAAGCCCCTTCCTTGTATAGAGCCACAGTCGAAAGGCACGAATGAAAGTAGTTGAGTAGTCTCTGCCACTATAACTCTTATCCTTTGGACATTCACTATGTCACTTGAATGTTCTTTGCAAAAATTTCTTCCCCTAAAAATGCTCGTATCAAAAGGGTCTACTTGTAGAAAAATAAAAGCATGACATCGATATGATCTTGGATCCTAGAAAGGACCCAAAATTTCTATTTTCTATACAAAGATGTGGCCGATGAATTCAAGTTGTCATTGTCCCTCAATTTACTTTTTTTTTACATGATAAAGATTAAAATAATAGCAAGAGACTAGCCAGTGATTGAAATACAAATAAGATCAGAAAGGCCATCATTCGACCTCTTCCCACATGATCAAATATAACCTTTCCTTTTCCTTCTGCATTTTGAAAGGAAAGGGAATTGGTTTCCCTCCCCTGGTCAAGTCTTAACAAAGGTCATCGATCCTTTCCAAGACTCTTTTTAAAAATCCCACTGATGCCCTATCGAGCGCTAATGGTTATATATATCTCTGAAAAGTTGTAACACCCTATACTCGATCAGTTAGAAGACCCAGATATCGGATGTTCGATCAGTTAGAAGACCCAGATATCGGATGTCCGGTAAATTAGAAGACCCAGATATTGGATGTCATATCCGAACTTAATTCCCTTTAAGATGACTAACTAATAAAATTTACTTCTTAAAACCTTGTTATTTCATAATTACCATTCATTCTCTAGAAATTTTGACAGAGTTTCCCCTAAATATTGACAACTTCCTGTGAAATAAGCATATAAAAATCAACACTTCTATTGTCATACCACTATTCCACAACTTCAAACAAACTCCAACACATAAATTCCCATCCGCCTCAACAAGACATTCAAACTAACATTCTTCATCTGTCAAAAACATAATACTAATATTATTTTTTTTGTTCTCAACTACATCTATATAATTTCTTCATACAGTTGTAACCATTACAAAATCTCTTTTTCATCATTAATAAAACATCTTTTGTATTACAATTTAATGGAGTACATGCTAAATTAACGTAATACTAGTATAGAGTAATCATCTTCTGGTGTAACTATATCCATCTGTTATGCTCAGCTGTAGCCTTCCCTGCCTTATTTGTCTCGAACTTGCCGCATATAAACCTACGCGCAGAGAAAATCATGCGCTAAGCTAAAAGCTTAGTGGTGACTACCAAATTTATTTCTACAATTTTCATTTTTAGATACATTTACAAAATTCCAAATGATCACATACAATAATATATATAATGTAGGCATAACAATCATAAGATTTAAAATTCAAAATGCATACTTACACAAGAATCAATGGGGAAGTTTCATATGTAATTAAAATAAACAAGCTTTTTAAAAATATACTCAATTACTTATAGCTTATTTAAAATTAAATCGGTAACAAAAATTATCTGCTCAAAGTGAAAATATTATTAATAAATTGATATTTCCAAAATCAACTCTTGATTTACTTAATTTATTTGCTGATTAAAATCAGACGGTCACAACTAACAAATCTTAAAACATTCACAATCAGTTATATACACGCGCGTACTTATATATATATATATATATATATATATATATATACTTCTAACTGTATTCAATTATGTTGATTTATGTATTACATAACTAACTTCAGTATGAATAAACTATAAAACGCGTCTTCCAGTGCCTCCACATGTTTGCTTTAGAGATCATGCCGGAGCACTAGTCAATATTGTCCTCTTTGGGCGTCATATGTCGCTTTAGAGATCATGCCGACCCCTTAAGGTTTTGTTTTACGCAGCGGCAAACTCATCTTCCAGTGCCTCCATATGTCTGCTTTAGAGATCATGCCGGAGCACTGGTCAATGTTGTCCTCTTTGGGCGTCACATGTCTGCTTTAGAGATCATACCGACCCCTCAAGGTTTTGTTTTGTGCAGCGGCAAACTCGTCTTCCAGTGCCTCCACATGTCTGCTTTAGAGATCGTGTCGGAGCACTGGTCAATATTGTCCTCTTTGGGCATCACATGTCTGCTTTAGAGATCATGCCGACCCCTCAAGGTTTTATTTTGCGCAGCGGCAAAAGTCAAAATATAACTTTAACAAATGTTTTAAGTTTCCTAAGACCATAATCGGCAAGCCTAAAATCAACAAAATGCCACTCAAACAGACATATATACTTTTAAAACACTTAATTAAATAGGTATCTTAACTCTTATTTTATTACGACCTATTGGACTTAACTAGTTCCTTAGACAGAACCGTAAATCAAATTTCATAACTTCTTATATATATATAATTTATCAATAAAAAAAATAACGGTGTCTAGTTGCCTAGTAATAATAAAGTTATAAAACATATACACACATTGTACTGCCAACAAACTTAACATGCTTAAATTTCAATCAATTTTGTTTATCTACAATCAACAAAGATCCTCTAATGCATTTCAATAATCCATGTTCTGATACCTTTCATACCAACAATTAATTTCTATTAAATATGAACACAGAGAAAAGTCTACAGTAAATAACCATACATTAATTTTTTTCTAGCCAACAATTCATATATTTAATTAAATTAAATTTTCAGAAATAACTTTGGTAATCACATACATTTAATCAATGGTTTTATATTCCCCATTAAATTATACAAATTGCTTTTCAAATCTAACGATTTACATAAATATATTCATGATTCGGTGTCCTGATTAGTCTCTTACTTGATCCTATGCATCAAAGAATTACTTAACCCATTCACGTGCCTAAAGATGTATATATTTATGAGTAATAAGCTCAATATTTAATCTAATGAACCAAGTTTAACAATAAGGGAATGTACCAATTAAATATAACACATTTATTATCAACCAAGACTCCAAATTGTATACACCCGAGTACACCATTACGCGCGTGTCCATAGCAACTCATCTATCATTCAAATCTTAATTATTTTATACGTTAAGTTCAAATTATAATTCTAAATGAATGCGTAAATTTTAAACATGCATATATTTACTAATACAAAGGAAATCTCAAGTTATGCATGAGAATAGCTAATATTTTACCAAGGATCAACTTAGGTTTGTCACTAATTTTAGAAACATAATTTAACCAAATATTTAAATTCATGCACCATAATCAATAAAGCCCAAATAACCAAATTCATCACTTGAACTGTAAATTAACCACATCTTTATTATTTACATACAGTGAAATGTTTACCTCTTTTAACCCTATAACCTGTTTGACTTTACTAGTTACATTAAACAATATCTCAAATTAAAATTTATAATTTCTTGTTTATAATTAAGCAAGTAAGTAATTTTCCAATGACTAATTACCTAATATTGCAACTATTAAGCTTACGCACACATACTATACTATAATTAATTTAACTTACATAAAATCTAAGTTCTCTTTTATTAAACCATTAAATATTCTTATATCTATATCTATATCAACCATCTACCTCTTTATGCCTTTTATACCTCCAATTCTCCCCAAATAATTGTGAACACATGACATGAAAAGTTGGTATTACTTCCTTCAACAAATTCTCAGTCAACAAAAATAATTAATCATTCACAATCATTATATATACCAACAATTTTAAAACTACCAAATACTTTAATCCATAAACAACACATTTCATGAATTAAAACACATGAAAACCAATCGTTTAACTCAAAGAAAATAAAAATTCCTATTCAAAATCCATATACATAATTTAAATAAGTCTTTGAAAATAAATTTGGTAGTCACGTACCTATTAAGATGAAATTTCTACATTTTTCCTCATTTTTTTTATCCTCAAAACAAATTTATATGGCCATAGTACTTTTATCTAGAAGTCTCTAGGGTAATATTATTATTATTGTCATAATTTTAATTATTGTTATAAATTTAGTTATATTAATGTCTTTTACTTTGATTTTTTCTTTATGGCTTGCTAAAATAGTTAATTTAGAACATACTTAATTCAAAGCCATAAAAAAAATTTTCTTCCTCGATAAATTTATACTACTATTTACTTGAATTGAAACAATATTAATGAATTAAATAAATTTTATCGGTTGACTCAAACTCGGGGAGTTACAGTTCTCCCCTCCTTAAGAAAATTTCGTCCTCAAAATTTCTCTTTACTCTCCAAAGATCATTACAGCGGTATCCATTGCTACTGGGTTAGTCGTTACCCAAATTTCTACCAACAACAAGATCAAATAAGCTAAAGTAGTTCATTAGTTGCTCAAATCTGTCAGCATTTAGTTGTTGAACATCTGCAATGTCAATCAAATTTCACTTCTAGTTGATTTGCTTTCACCAATACCTTAAATACTCTTATTTATTTCTAAAGTTTCAACCGATATTACATTCTTCAAACTGATCCCAAGCTTGTAGAAAGTAACTCCTAAAAATATTTTTGAGTTACAACCTAATGGGGAACCCAAATCTATTTAATGGATTTGAGATACATAATATCCATTCCATTATCTCTAGACAGTTGCCTTCCTTTATCACAACTTATATTCATAAAAACTCCTCTATTTATGTGTCTAGGATAAACACTAGACAGTTTGGGGAAGATCCCAATAAGATCTAGCAATACATACGTGATTATTATCACATATCCCCTTCGTAGGTGTAACGTTATATCCATCACTACTAACTATGAATCTTGATTATCGATATAATGTCATACCAATATTAATTCCATCATTGTAATAGAGAGGTTCTACTTCTAGGTCACATCCCAATCAGAACCTATTCCTGCATGTATACTTACATTTTCTTCACCAACCTTCCTTAATAGCTACTCACTTTGACTGGTCCTAATCCATATCATCCTCCTATGAACACATCCCATCCATCATCATTAGGTGACCTGTCAGTTTCCTTTCAATTGAGGCATATGCATAAAAATTTTTATGCTATCATGAATGATTGAATAATGTTGATGCAACGTTATGCAAATGCATATTTCATGTAAAAACAATGCATATTACCCATCCCCATGCTAAAATGTGTAATGCACTGCCTTCAATATCAAGGTCACCGACAGGTAAACAATGGCCATAACCTCCATCTTAACTAAATCATATTATCCTATGCCCAGAAATGCCTAAACCAGGCTTTGATACCACTAAAAGTAACACCCTATACCCGGTCAGTTAGAAGACCCAGATATCGGATGTCCGGTCAGTTAGAAGACCTAGATATGGAATGTCCAGTCAGTTAGAAGACCCAGATATCGGATGTCACATCCGAACTTAATTCCCTTTAAGATGACTAACTAATAAAATTTACTTCTTAAAACCTTGTTATTTCATAATTACCATTCATTCTCTAGAAATTTTGACAGAATTTCCCTTAAATATTGACAACTTCCTGTGAAATAAGCATATAAAAATCAACACTTCTATCGTCATACCACTATTCCACAACTTCAGACAAACTCCAACACATAAATTCCCATCCGCCTCAACAAGACATTCAAACTAACATTCTTCATCTGTCAAAAACATAATACTAATATTTTTTTTGTTCTCAACTACATCTATATAATTTCTTCATACAGTTGTAACCATTACAAAATCTCTTTTTCATCATCAATAAAACATCTTTTGTATTAAAACTTAATGGAGTACATGCTAAATTAACGTAATACTAGTATAGAGTAATCATCTTCTGGTGTAACTATATCCATCTGTTATGCTCAGCTGCAGCCTTCCCTGCCTTATTTGTCTCGAACTTGCCGCATATAAACCTACGCGCAGAGAAAACCACGCTCTAAGCTAAAAGCTTAGTGGTGACTACCAAATTTATTTCTACAATTTTCATTTTTAGATACATTTACAAAATTCCAAATGATCACATACAATAATATATATAATGTATGCATAACAATCATAAGATTCAAAATTCAAAATGCATACTTACACAAAAATCAATGGGGAAGTTTCATATGTAATTAAAATAAACAAGCTCTTTAAAAATATACTCAATTACTTATAGCTTATTTAAAATTAAATCGGTAACAAAAATTATCTACTCAAAGTGAAATTGTTATTAATAAATTGATATTTCCAAAATCAACTCTTGATTTACTTAATTTATTTGCTGATTAAAATCAGACAGTCACAACCAACAAATCTTAAAACATTCACAATCAGTTATATACACGTGCGTACTTATATATATATATATACTTCTAACTGTATTTAATTATGTTGATTAATGTATTACATAACTAACTTTAGTATGAATAAACTATAAAACACGTCTTCCAGTGCCTCTACATGTCTGCTTTGGAGATCATGCCGAAGCACTAGTCAATATTGTCCTCTTTGGGAGTCACATGTCTGCTTTAGAGATCATGCCGACCCCTCAAGGTTTTATTTTGCGTAGCAGCAAACTCGTCTTCTAGTGCCTCTACATGTCTGCTTTAGAGATCATGCCAGAGCACTGATCAATATTGTCCTCTTTGGGCGTCACATGTCTGCTTTAGAGATCATGTTGACCCCTAAAGGTTTTGTTTTGCACAGCGGCAAACTCGTCTTTCAGTGCCTCCACATGTCTGCTTTAGAGATCATGTCGGAGCACTGGTCAATATTGTCCTCTTTAGGCGTCACATGTCTGCTTTAGAGATCATGCCGACCCCTCAAGGTTTTGTTTTGCGCAGCGGCAAAAGTCAAAATATAACTTTAACAAATGTTTTAAGTTTCCTAAGACCATAATCGGCAAGCCTAAAATCAACAAAATGCCACTCAGACACACATATATACTTTTAAAACACTTAATTAAATAGGTATCTTAACTCTTATTTTAATACGACCTATTGGACTTAACTAGTTCCTTAGACAGAACCGTAAATCAAATTTCATAACTTCTTATATATATATATATATAATTTATCAATAAAAAAATAATGGTGGCTACTTGCCTAGTAATAATATAGTTATAAAACATATACACACATTGTACTGCCAATAAACTTAACATGCTTAAATTTCAATCAATTTTGTTTATCTACAATCAACAAAGATCCTCTAATGCATTTCAATAATCCATGTTCTGATACCTTTCATAACAACAATTAATTCTTATTAAATATGAACACAGAGAAAAGTCTACAGTAAATAACCATATACTAATTTTTTTCTAGCCAACAATTCATATATTTAATTAAATCAAATTTTCAGAAATAACTTTGGTAATCACATACATTTAATCAATGGTTTTATATTCCCCATTAAATTATACAAATTGCTTTTCAAATCTAACGATTTACATAAATATATTCATGATTCGGTGTCCTGATTAGTCTCTTACTTGATCCTACGCATCAAAGAATTACTTAACCCATTCACGTGCCTAAAGATGTATATATTTATGAGTAATAAGCTCAATATTTAATCTAATGAACCAAATTTAACAATAAGGGAATGTACCAATTAAATATAACACATTTATTATCAACCAAGACTCCAAATTGTATACACCCGAGTACACCATTACGCGCGTATCCATAGCAACTCGTCTATCATTCAAATCTTAATTATTTTATACGTTAAGTACAAATTATAATTCTAAACGAATGCGTAAATTTTAAACATGCATATATTTACTAATACAAAGGAAATCTCAAGTTATGCATGAGAATAACTAATATTTTACCAAGGATCAACTTAGGTTTGTCACTAATTTTAGAAACATAATTTAACCAAATATTTAAATTCATGCACCATAATCAATAAAGCCCGAATAACCAAATTCATCACTTGAACTGTAAATTAACCACATCTTTATTATTTACATACAGTGAAATGTTTACCTCTTTTAACTCTATAACCTATTTGACTTAACTAGTTACATTAAACAGTATCTCAAATTAAAATTTATAATTTCTTGTTTATAATTAAACAAGTAAGTAATTTTCCAATGACTAATTACCTAATATTGCAACTATTAAGCTTACGCACACATATTATACTATAATTAATTTAACTTATATAAAATCTAAGTTCTCTTTTATTAAACCATTAAATATTCTTATATCTATTTCTATATCAACCATCTACCTCTTTATGCCTTTTATACCTCCAATTCTCCCCAAATAATTGTGAACACATGACATGAAAAGTTTGTATTACTTCCTTCAACAAATTCTCAGTCAACAAAAATAATTAATCATTCACAATCATTATATATACCAACAATTTTAAAACTACCAAATACTTTAATCCATAAACAACACATTTCATGAATTAAAACACATGAAAACCAATCGTTTAACTCAAATAAAATAAAAATTCCTATTCAAAATCTATATACATAATTTAAATAAGTCTTTGAAAATAAATTTGGTAGTCACGTACCTATTAAGATGAAATTTCTACGTTTTTCCCCATTTTTTTATCCTCAAAACAAATTTATATGGCCATAGTACTTTTATCTAGAAGTCTCTAGGATAATATTATTATTATTGTCATTATTTTAATTATTGTTATAAATTTAGTTATATTAATGTCTTTTACTTTGATTTTTTCTTTATGTATTGCTAAAATAGTTAATTTAAAACATACTTAATTCAAAGCTATAAAAAAAATTTTCTTCCTCGATAAATTTATACCTCTATTTACCTGAATTGAAACAATATTAATGAATTAAACAAATTTTATCGGTTAACTCAAACTCGGGCCGTTACAAAAGTGTTCTTTGAAATAGCATGTTTTTTTACCAATAATGAAAAGGCTCCTTAATTGATAAATAACATTCTTTGTCATATACTGATGTAGAAAAGAAGTAACTTAAGGAAACATTCGGTGAATTCGCGACACTCCAGTACCGATGGATGTACCAAAGCCAATCCCTTATCCAGTTTATGAGCAAAGACCAATCAAGGAAGTCTTGGACCCTCTCAGTGGAAAACAACTCATCAGGGCCACCTTTTAATTCTAAGGTTTCATCTCTTTAAGAAGGAAGGGGACCTCGAAGATAAAGCGACCCACAGAAGCTTTGCCAAGCCACAATTTGAATATAATATAAGGATCCTATTGTATATGGATGTATATATTTTTGATAGATACATATTTAACTAAATATATAAGATTTTAAAGAAAAAATAGAAGACTAGGCAACTCAAACCTTTCTATTGTTATCTTGGATCCACAATTAACCCTAAAGATCTATAGGATTGGTGTATTCTTTTCTATTCTCTAGTTTCAGCTAGCCTAGTATCAGAACTTCATCTACCATCTTGTATATTGCCCTTTTCTTTCCATGTTGAAATAGAAACTTATTAATAGATGAGATTTTACGAAAAATGTTCTTTCCTGGGAGAAAAGAAATCTTTCTTTTCTCAATGCGAATTTGACACAACATGACAAATTCCTATTCTATTTCTATTTAGAATTATTATAATATAATTGCCGGGCATATAAATCCTTTCTTCATTTTTTATGTTACCCAAAACGAGCGTAATCACTTACCGAGAAATAAAAAAGGAGGAAAGATTGGTTTGAGAACCTATTTTTTAAAGGAAAGGAAAGGTTTTAATTCCAGGGCGAAGCCTTATGATGCGAGAGTGTAGACTCTTGAACTCGGGAAGCAAGACCCTAAAAAAGAAAAAGAAGCTATGAGGAGTGGTAAACTCTGAAAGGAAAGATGGAAACAAGGGAGTTGGATGATAAAGATGGATAGTAAATATTGCGTAATATCCATTTTTTGGCCTCGTCATCAAAAGCGGCTTCCAATTGCTCAAAAATTCTCAGCTATATGGGGGGCTTGGATGGTGAGCAAAAACAATTGATCAAGAAGTTGGTCAACTTTCGCATGAAAGAAGGTAAAAGAACGAGAGTTCGTGCTATTGTTTATCAAACTTTTCATCGCCTAGCTCGAACTGATTGCGATGTAATCAAACTTATGGTTGATGCCATAGAGAATATAAAGCCCATATGTGAAGTGGAAAAAGTAGGAGTAGTAGGTACTATTTATGATGTCCCTGGGATTATAGCCAGGGATCGTCAACAAATCATAGCTATTCATTGGATCCTTGAAGCAGCTTTCAAATGACGTATATGCTACAAGATAAGCTTAGAGAAATGTTTATTTGCTGAGATACTGTTTGCTTACCAAAAGAGGGGAATTGCACATAAGAAAAGGGAGAATCTTCATAAACTAGCTTCCACCAATCGAAGTTTCGCGCATTTCAGATGGTGGTAAAGTAAAGTGAGACCACATAAAGAGTTTTTCCTCATTTAATTAGATTTTTCAGTAAGATATGGTTTTAACCTTTTTCTTTTCTTTTTCTTTGAATCATATAGAAAGCCGGCCTTCCTCATACTCCTCCCTTCATTGATTGAGTTGGAGGAATCCATAGAAGGCCCACTCATTATGCATTGTATGAAAGAACCTTTCCTTGTATGACTTCTCTTTTGCCTCAGGTCGAATGAATACGAAAGGGAGATCAATCAAAAAAAAAATAGGCCATAAATGAAGAAGTAGTGGGCCTTTCACCCTCTTTCTAGTGACTCGGGGAGCTGATCTGATAAATGCCTGATAAATGCACTTTAAAGGGAGGGAAGCTAGGGTTCCCATGTTGGTATGGCCGAGCATAAAAAATTGGAAAGTTAGGTCATAAGAGGTAAAGAGAAAGAAGAGAACGAAACCAATAGCCACAAATTATGTCAAGGCAAGAGAAAGAAAAGTAAGGACTCTCATTTTTTGCATATGCATATAGGTTGTGAAATAAAAGTCTACTTTTTTATATATTATAATAGAATAGAGAAAGAAAGAGATTCGTCTACTTTCTTAATTTAATAAGGTAAGGGAATGAACTTGAAGTACTTCGTAGGACACCGCTGTTTGCTAAGATGTGCTTCCACATCACGAGCTTTAGTGCGAAATTCGTCGAATCCCTTAAAGGTTTTGTGTAGGAGTATCGATGACAAGTCATGCCTGAAGTTGTTCGTGCACATCTTGAGGAGCTCTTACTGAGTAAACTTCTAGGGAAAAGCAAAAGTAAAGGCTCATCACCTTGCAATGAACTCCGTGACAGGTTCATTATCCATTTACTTGGTCTTGAGTTCAGATTGGCCCCTCCTATTGCAAAACACCAACCCACTTATTTCCCTAAAGATCCTCCGTTTCCCCTCAGACCAATATTTTCTTCTTCATAAGCGGCGGCTGTTGAAAAAAACCACAAGAAAGCCACTCAACTTTTCTCAATGAAGCTACCAACATCCTTTCGTATTAATAAACTTTAGCTAGGACAGCGGGGTGTCATATTCAACAGAATAATAGACCAGGGTGGTTTGTAAGTATAAAGCAAAATCAATAGGAGTAGAAGACCTTTGGATGAAATCCTGTTCCTAAATGTTGTGCTACTCAATTAGGGGGGTGAGTGAGCTTAATTTAATGCTCTGGCTCTTTACAAAGCCTTATTGGTATGTATCTAACATAGGATTGTAAAGTAAGTCGCAGGGGCTCATCTTTGAAACTTGGCCGACAGTAGTAGATCATTCCCAGGGCTCGATTTACTGCTGTATATCTCGTTCATGCCAATTCAGCTATCTTCGGTCAAGGTCTTATCATTCTATACGAAATTTTTTTATTACAGTCTTTACCTTTAGCTTTAGCGGACTCTTTTGAATTGCGAGTAGTATTGGTTAGTTTAGGCAATCCTACCTCTTCCTTCAGTAAAGTGTATACTGAAATGGATCTACTTCTATCTATGAGATTGTTAGGCAGATGGATTCGCCAAACGTAGACCTGCACTGCCAGCAACACAAAAGAGTGGCATCCAAGCGGAACAAGACCAGACTGATAACTCAATTGAAAATGAATTCGGGGTTAGTTCGGATAAAAGAATGAAATTTGTCAAAAGTCTTAGCTAGCTTTAAGGTAGGGTCTCATGATTTCTGCTGGCAAGCCTTTATCCTTTCTATGGTTGGGCTCAGATTTGGATAGTCAAGGTGGAAGTCTTTTCCTTTCAAGAAAAAGTGTAAATGTGCTTTTAAAGCATCTTAAATGTGCTAGCATTGGAGCCCTCTCATTTGTGAAAGAGGGGAAATAGCAGGAACGAAGGTAGATGCAAGAGGCGAAAGGGAGAAAGTCAAACTTTTACTCCATTTTGGTTGCAGAGAAATATCACAAGAGAGGGACTTGACCTATCTAACTACTGTACACTAGGAATAGTAGGAATATCACTCTAATAGAAACTGCTACGCCCACTCTTGGGAAATTTATTAGGCATAACAAAACCCTAGGTAGAATGATATGTGGATTACTGCCTGTTCTTCCTTGTACCCTAGAGTTCTCCCTCTATTTGCTGGCTTGCTTACCCTAAAAAGACATCTTTCCCTAACTAAAAGCTATCTTTCTCACTCACTTGATCTGTACTAGGATTGATCATAGGGGAAAAAAGTGGGATTGAGACTAGTACTAGGTAAAAATAGGATATCACAATCCCACCCTTATACAATGGACTTGCTTAGAAAAGGCCTAAAAATGAACTTGCCCAGATAGCCTACTTTTACTATAATATAAGCTAGAATAAGAACCTGCTCTCTATGCGGGCATATGTTGTATAGTTAGAATATGGGGACAATGGCTATAAGAGAACTGTTCTATAGCTCTAGATAGTCAAGATTGAAAATAGGCTACCCATTCCTTCTGGTAATCCACTAATAGCATAACTACAGATAGCCTTCTTAACGTATCCACAGATAGGCTTATTTGCATGCTCAGGATCAGGAACTTGCACTTGATAAGAAAGAATAAAGCTAGTTGGACTAGATGTAAGTGAAACCCCTGCAAACTCCCACTAGAGAGTCTTACATTTTTCTCCAATCATTGAAACCCTTACTTTCACTTTAAAACCACTACCAATTCGTTTGCCAGCATACGATTCTTTAGGTCTTTGGTTTTTCGGATTGGGGAACTCGGATTGCTATTACCCACCCTTTGACTTACTTTCTTTCCATAGGAGATCTGCTTGCTTTCCAATACGAGTGGCGAATGCATGCAACTCTTTCAGATCTTTTTCTGAAGTGGATGAATCGATTTATGAATAAGCACTCGCCATGTCAAGTCAGCTAGTTATAAAACCAATCTC